>JAODLI010005924.1:0-28291 GCA_027575585.1 Percopsis omiscomaycus | reverse complement strand
CAGCCAAAAAAGCCTCCTGGGCGCTGATGAGGAGTAAGGGAAATGACACACACACACACACACACACACACACACACGCACACACACACACACACACCACCACCACCACCAGTGTAGCACTTGATTCATTAAGATCATTCCGGACACTGCTATACACGTTAAGTGTGTTTGTCAGAGTACATTTCATACTGTATGTGTATTTAAAAGGCTGGCCGTGATGAACCATGGATCAAGTTTCCAGTTTCTACAGCCTTAGGCAAGGAGAAGGATAATAGATTAGTTGCTCAATAAACAATCTGCTATTGCCAGGGTCGCTTTCAAGAACAATTAGAGAATTGGCTTTTGTTGGGATTGACAGATGTTGATAAATGGCTTAGCCCACCAGACTATATAGAACAGGGACCAGCCCTAATCTTTTACTTTCAATTGCTATCTCCCCTTTGTGATATAGAGGTTTTTAGAGGCCATTTGTGTCTCTCCGTGTAAACATTTGTTTTAATCAAAGAGATTATTGGTTTCACAAAGATGCAATAGGCAGCAATCTGCAGATAGCAGTGTTTTTTACTGAATAACATGAATACATGAACACTTAATACAAACAGTAATTTACTGTAAATACCGACATTGTTTCCAGTTGATGAGGCCACGTTGTTGCACTGTCTTTACTTGAAATTAAGTAAACACGGCCCCGGTGGTTTGATTTGATTCTCAAACTGCTTTCTTGTGGTTTTGTGTTTACAGTGCTACAATAGATAGCAAGATAGGCATTAGAGCTTGGGGCATGAGACCAGGGAACTGGTCCATCACATATTTTTAAACTGTTCACATGAATATGAATGGCATATCTGACAATCTATGACAAGTGTCAAACCTCAGACATAATACGAGTGTGATGTCTTTGGCCCACAGGCTGCCAAACAAAATACAGTCTCGTCTCTAGAGGACTAAAATTTTGATATGGGCAGATTTCACCTTGACAAATACAATCACAGCTTCCCCAGCCATTCGATGATGGGGAGATTCCAAGACATCAAATGTCAATTTTGTAATTACAATATTGAAAAATGGCAAACCACTAATAGTTATATTTACAAAGTGTTGGAACATGACAGTCCAGCGCCAGTTTTTGTGTGCATTTAAGCTTCAAAGGGTTTTCAGTAAAACAAACATAAATTTTAAGTTATTATAGACTGGAACAGACCAAAAAAAATCATTAGCCACCATGTTATTCAAAATGGCAATGGTCAAAAATCCATTGTCACCTTTAATAATTCCAGTGCTTGTAAAATGGGGGGATACTGAATTGGCAAATCTACTGTTTCTGATGTATTGTTTCAACCAAGCCAGCAGCGGTGGGCTCGTACATTTTCAAGAGAACTTGTTCTTTGTCCCACAGCCGTGAGTGTTACTTTCTTTTTTTTCTGTTTGTTGTAGATGTGGCATGCTCAGCATCTCAGATTTGTATCCTTTTATTTTTCTTGCAAACATAAACAACCCACCTACTTGCAAACACAAACGACCCACCTACTTCAAATATCATAGGAATGCATGCTTTTATTTTAACCTATAAATACTATAACTACCCTTCATATTGGTTGATGGATAGAAATATCTTTGATCCACCTTTTGGAAGGTGAAATTACATGGCAATGTGTGCTGGATGAAGAAAAGGCCTGTTGCTCGAATAGTGAGCAGAAACAAACAGAACATCCACAAATCATTATTATTTAGAAGAGCTGCGGATTGCTCCTTTTATTTGTTTATTTATTTATTTATTCATTTAATTGTTGTTGTTTTTTCGGAGGGGGGGGGGTGCACAACTGCAGTCTGTTTATAGTGATAATAAGCAACAATCGATGTGTTAAATTAACTCATTGTCCTAATATAACAATATTCTAATTGAGCTGTTTACATGTTAATGGAAATTAATTAGCACACTTTATGCCCATTTAATGCCGCCCTGCACACTTGTATTAAACACTCCCATAATGTACATCCTGCTTCTGCTTTTAGCTCTTACATCAGATTCTGGAGCAGAAAGGTGTCAAGATATGGTGCGAAATGCGGATTTCAGGAAATCCCACGTACAGATTTAGTGTTTACAAACAACTCACATTTAACTGGCTCATGCTAACAAACTGCTATGCAAATACAAAAACAAAACAAAAAAAACATACACAATAAGTGGATGTGATATCAGTGTATTATAAACTGCATTTTTAACTGTTCTTAGAGTTTTTGTTGCCCTAGAGGGTGTATTGAAATGAAGCTGGGTATTTTTTTGTTTTTGTTTTCTAAGCACTGCCCTATGACCCCAAAGCACACTGCATGCCAGAAAAAGGCTCTATTCTGCTGACCTAGCATCGTATGAAAGGTTGTGACCCCACGTCTCACCTCAGCCATTAGTGATTCCGTTCTTCTCTCAATCTCACAGAAGAAATGCAAGGAACTGTGATCAATACAATTTTTACCAGGTAGGACCGATATGATCAATATAACAATAATTGATTCCCATGTTTCAGAGTAATGAGATGAAGAACATTACAATTAAGGCACTGACACTAAAGTGATGTGCCCATGAGCGTGGTTGCTTATAAAATTACTGGCAGGTGGCCAGTAATTTCGATATACTGTATGTTACAAATGATGCGGCCAAACTAAACAACACTAACAGTGTTCTGAACATGTGTGCTAACCATTTTTACAATCTGAACATCTACGACTGATTTAAATGCCTTTATGTATCATACTATGGTGAGCATATACTTTTATAGTGTGTTTTCAGATGGTCTATGGATCCTACATACTAAATAGAAAAATTCATGAAGACCCCACCACAACCCGAAAAAAATAAAAAATACATCATGGCTGACCTTGAAGCGAATGTATTCCATTTGAGGAGAGGAACCTATACTGTATTTTTACCAGATTTCAAAACTCCCTCTCTAATATAAAATAATGTTATAGTGCGACCATGAGGTTTATCAGTTCATCCTTGGCCTGTCAAAATATGTTCTTTGATTTTGCTTGTTTGGTTAAAAGTGGGCAGGAACTTTTAAAGTTACTGTGAACATAGTAGAAAACCTGGGCAATCACATTACAACATAAGTGCAAGTGGATATAATACATTAAATGTTGCTTGTAAATATTTAGGATAATCTTAATCTACCTTTTTCACAAATTGTCTTACAAAGAAGCCAGCGTTTTGGGACCCTAGCTTGTTTCAGACCGACGCCGTTGTCATTTTCCCGTCCAGCACCCACGTTGTTTCAATAGAAAAAGCACTTGCGCCCATCTGAGCGCCCGTGGGTGTGTTGGTCTTAAAAAAAGGTGTGGTCAGGTGCATTGTTGGCACATTGCTATCTTGAGGCAGCAGAAAGCGATTGCTCGATTGACCAACAAAAACCTGGTCCAAAGTCAATGAAAGTATTTGACAGTTATTTTAAGCGCGCATTATCAAGATAGTAATATGCGCCTACACAGGTAGGTACACAACGCGCTTACACTATGCTAGTTACACACACACAGGGACGTGCAGCAATGCATGCAAACGAGTCAAAATAAAAAGATTACAATGTGAAAGGTTACTACTGTGTACATCAAGATATTTTTAGATATTTTAATCCTGCTGTTGACGTAGCAGACCATCCTCTGCAGCGAAGTGGATTCGGACCTGTATGCACCTGCACCTGCACCATGCGCTTCACACCGTGTGCTTAAAATATGGCCCTAGGTATTTCTCTCACAATCCTGCCTGTTCCCTGGTCTTGTTTTCCCCTAAGTCTGTTTTCTTGTTCCCCAGTGTGTCTGTCTGTTTCCTGTGTTCTCCCTGGCCCCGCCCTTGCTCCGCCTTGTCTCCTTTTTTGGTCCTTCCCTTCGTTGTGCCTTCACCGCCCTCACCTGTGTCTCGTTCCCCCTAGTGTTTTTAGTCTCTGTTCTCCCTTGTCTCATCGTGGGTTCGTTGTGCTTGTCATGTGGTCCCTGGTCCTTGGTGTCATGTGGTCCCTGGTCCTTGTTGTTTCCCCCGTGTTTTGGTTTTCTCCCTGGCCTTGGGCCTTGTATTTTTAGTTTGGACATTTTCTGTTTTTATGTTTACCCCTTGTGGATACCTTTTATTAAAACTCTGAACACCACTGTCTGCCTCCCCTGCTCTCTGTTCTGCATTTGGGTCACCACTCCTATACGCCGCCGTGACAGTTTCACTCTTCTGATTCCACCATTTGCAAAGCTGGATATTAGTCCAAATGTACCAACTTTATGGTCTCTAAAGTCTCCTTCAGGAGATGCAGTTCACCATCACAGATGGGGAACATTCCTGCCAGTAGGGAATCCAGGGTAAAGGGAATATTCATTCTTAGCATGAGGATAACTGCAAAGGCATGAAAGAAACCTTTTTTTCCCATTTCAATATAAGAGCAGAAAGAAAGCCAGTCTTACGTGCAGCTTATAGTCACGTCCAGCAAGAAATTCTTCACCACCCCCTCTCTCCATAGAAAGAGGGATCTTTTTTTTTAAATAGTGACAAATGTTGCAATAAACTATAAAGAGAGAGAGAGACAGAGAGATTCCACAGATTGTAAAACTTAAAGCAAGCAATGTGCCTGTATTGGAAGTTAAGTGGTTTGGATAACAATAATGTCATTGCTACCAGGCCAATTTCCACATACTGTACTTCTGAAAAAGCGTGAAAGCAAGAGTCACATAGGAAAATGTCATTATTTAGCCATTGCTTTAACTTAATTGTCACAAACTTGAAAGATATTCCCCTTTCTTTAGAAAATAAGCTTTTTGTCAAAAGAAAAATAAATAAATATAAGTGGAAATGTCATATTGCATTATGCAGTCATGAAAAGCATTCAACGTCTTAAAGACCGCAAAATGACTTCCCATGGAAGCAGTGAGCCTGAGGGTGCACATAGAAAATCATGAAGAAAATCATCCCTTATTATTCCAGTTAGTGGTAGGGGGATAATAACTCTACCTGCGGGGTGCAAGAAGAGTCAACAATAAATGTGAAGTGATTTGTTTTAATGCTTTCATGCAAGGCGGGACCTTGAATCAATATAGCTTAAAACAAGTGCAAAGCCATTTTGGATATTTGCTGAAATCAACAGGCCATTTTCTGGTCTTCATCCTTAGGTACTGTATATATTTACATTTTAGAGGGTGGGGCGCAGTCATAAGCGATAAAGACTGGGCTTCTGCTCCTGTGTGCTACTGAGGTGTCCTTGAGCAAAACACTGAATCACTAATACTGAAGTCACTGACATGGCTCTCTTCGCTCGTAATCGCAAATACTGAAATTATGTTATTATGACAGGTAGCACTCCCTGACTTTATATTGTGCTAGATAGGACTGCTCACCTTCATGTAACCGATCCCCGTTTTCTCACTTTAAAGCACTTATGCCCTAGACCTAATTGTCTAGCCAATCTATTACACCTGCCTGCACAAAAGGCTGTGTAAGGGATAATGTGTCATATAATGTGTAATAACACCTTTTTCCATATAGCCATATTGAATTGTTTTTCCCCGCCATTTTGAATTTTGTGAAAAACACTACAAAATGATCTATACCTAGAATCTAATCTTACATTTTAAACTTGTTAAAACAGTTGTACATGCAGCATAAAACTGCATGTAGCTGAATGTTTTGATTCACTTTGACTCATCAGTTCTTGTGCATGATTCATGAATGAGTGTGTACCAAATCTCCAATGTTCATCATTATATGAAAAGTTCCATTCTTAGAAACTAAATGTTTTATTAATATTTTTCCATCCGAACAAAAGACAGAAAACGAGTCACTGACAAACAATCATGACAAATGAACCAATGAGTCGATACACAATATAAATTTTTATATTATATATATAAGTATATTTCACAATAAATTCTCCACATAGCATTTCAGTTATTGGAACCCATAGACATAGATTACAATAACTATCATTCCATCCAGTCTGTAAAGCGCATTTGGATGCAGGCAATAATGTTGCAATGCCAATTTAAATGAGGGAATAATTCCCTCAAATATTTATTATAATAAATTTTTAAATTATGCAAAACCGCTTTGTTTTTCCACTTTCATATGCAGTCTCATATTGCATAAAATGCCATATAAGTCTGGTCTCCTGCTGCAAGCAGGCTAGTCTGACACAGTATATTTTACTCTTCTGTATAAGTCTTTTTCTTTTAGAGAGAATAGGTAATTATATAAACAGCTTTCAGCAAGGCAGGGATTAGGTCCAAGTGAAATTGATACTGTCTAATCCTATGGCACATTTCTATCACTTGCTCAGGAGACGGTCATGGAAATAGAACTGATTCCCAGAAGCACTGTTTTTTTCTCTTTCCTTTACATACAGTATTGTATGAACAACAGAATGGCACACCCAGCATTCAAAATGACTAAACTTTCTATTCCATAGAATTTGTAAACATTCTGAATATTACATTAAACATTAGAAATTGTACTGTACATCAACATTCTAAATCATAACACTAAAGATAATAGTCCAATATTCTAAATCACAACAGCATTCTAAATTGTAATAGTAACATCCTAATCAAATGCCAGAATACTAAATCACACATCAATTTACTAAAATTCGCCACTTCGACACAGGCGTTACAAAAACAAACAAAATTTTCTAAATCATACCCCAAAGTTCTAATTCACACTCACACACAGAATTCTGAATCAAATTCTAACATTTAAAAAAAGAATTCTGCAACATTTTAATCAAATTAATTCTAAATAAAATGTGAACATATCTAAATCAGACCCCAAATTCTAAATCACGCCCAGAATAAATATTACCAAGACATTCTAAATCATACCTCAAAGTTTCAATTGACACCCATTATGAATCTAAATTTAAATAATTCTGCAACATTCTACTGATAGAAAATCCTGAATTCTAAATAATGCCTCAACATTCAAAATAATACTCCAAAATTCAAAATCCCATTCCAACATTATAAATCAGACCCAAAATTCAAATAACACACCACATTCTTAATTAGATTGCCATCACTTCAGATCCTTAGTCTGAGGAGTGTTATCTGACCTTTTACAAATTGAGTGTATAGCACATAAACTATACATATACCTGGCTATATACTTTATTAAACAGAATAAATTAGACTGGAATAGTTTTTGATGTCCTTGTTCTCAATAATTTATTAATAATCTTATGCTGTAGCATGCAGTTTTGTAGTCTAGTCGTTTATTTCTATAGCCCTTAATCACATTGCCGTCTCAAACGGCTGCACATGCCCACATTTCACGTGGAAGCAAACAACACCCCAGTACCTTATCCTCCCATTGGTGCTGAACGTGCTTATATTGCTGAACGTGCTTGTATTGTTGTTTGCAATATTTGTTAGCAACAATTCACATTTACATAAGTAAATCACTCTAACATTTCCCAGCTAAGAGGTTCTTCCTAAAACCTGCCCACAAAGCAGGGTTGACTCTTTGCAATGCTTGATGGTGTATTTAATAAATAGGTTGCTCACAGTGATTGGCTGATATTGAAAGGTCAGGCTACATGAAGTACAGATAATGCTCAATCATGCCATATTCAAATAAATGTTTTTGGATGAAACCAAAAATAAAATGGTTATTGTCAGCTTCTTAGCTAGCACCTCGTAAAATACACACTCTAGTGAATGCATTTAAATGGCCTTATATTTAGTAGGCTAGAATAACAGCTGACAGCAACAAGACTGATGTTACATTGCCCTGCAAACAAAAACAAGAATTTGGAATCAGGATCACAATTTGTTATTCATATTCTTTGCAGTCACAGACGAGTGACAAACCATCGGTTATAGACAGCAATGTTTTATTCACAAAGGTCATGGATACAAAAATTAACATGAATTGCCTTGCCTAAATAAACCTTGCTACTGTATGTATCACACAGATATAGGTAATATATTGATCAACTGACTGGATTAGGATTATTTGTGCATACGACCCCTAATCTGATCTCATCCATGTTCCAAAAAGAAAACAGGAAAACCCCTACACAGATTCCAAAACTCACAATCTAGGTATTTTAAAATGTCTACCTGCAATTATGGGTAAAGAGTACCCAGTTTATTTTGAACAAAATGAAAGTAAAATTAGAGAGAGAGGCTGTTTTACAGTTGAAGAGCACTGGCGGGCGGTATTTCCTAAGATTATACAAGAAAGATAGAAACCCTGTCCCACTGCACAGGGCACTGTACAAGGCCTGGGGCCAGATTAAATGTGCCTGGACAACAATGAACCAATGAACCAATGAACATAGCGTCTGCAAATAGAACTTTAGAGCTGCAGTGGGTTTTGGTACACAAAAGCAATATGAGAGAGACCTGCTGAACTCAGCTTCAAAGTGTATCGGGGCCTGGTTTGCAATCGTGAATGGAGAAAGAAACTAACCCATTCTCTATTAATGTATAGGCAGTGTTTACTTTATCTTCACAGCAAAAAGCACTGAGAAGACCTGCATTCACTCAAAGCTAAAACTATTACAATGAAGGTAATTAGGGAGTAAGGTAATATCTTTTAGGGGTGGTAGGCTCTGATGTTTTATCATTTTCTTTAGCCTAATAGATAATTTAGACAATCCAATACCCCATTCATTCTTATTTCTTATTTGTTTTTTATCAGATCACTAATATATCAGGATATATTTTATGCTTAAGTATGCTCATCTAAATGCTAAATGTTACCCACCAAGAGATCATTTCAAGTCCTGGTGAGTGTATAAACATGAACAGATGCATATTTAACAGACTAAGAGATTAATGCCAATTGTATGTGCTTAAATAAAGCTTTCCTTATACGGCTATGCTTGCAAAATATGCACATGATGGTAAAATTTACCACAGACCAACTTAAGACCAGTCCGTGCTTGAAAGTGCTAAATCAAGAAACATGTTTATTAATAACAATGCAATAATACAATGTGCGCACAAGGGAGAAAGAGGAGAGCTTCACATTAACAATGCTCCACCACACCTCAATCTGGCAAACAATAGGAGACTCTTGCTTAAATAGTTATAAGATTCAAAAAACCGGTCACAGGTAAGGTGAGCAGTCATTTGTTAGAGGTGTGGCCAATAAGGTTTGGGGGGTATGACTGGGACACACCTCAAAGACTGTGCTCAAGCACAGGTAAACAAATGTTAATTTACAATGAATGGAAAGGGAAGCTACCACACCAAAAGGTTGGAGCGGGGGTTCAGGGGTCAGCCTGTTCTGGGACACAGGAAAACAGACAATAGATGGAAATGTGGGATACAAAGGTCAAGTGACAATATCACATATAGATGCAAGACTGAAATCTGCCATTTGAGCCGGGAGTGGCTTTTGTGCTTCTGTTATGCAAAAACACATACATTCCTGTTTTTGTCTTGACCTAGCTATGGGCTTCTGCCTGTCTTGCTATTGAACTCAATTAAATAATTAAATATTAAATAATATCTCAAGTCTAGTTCCTTCACACACATGCATGTTCACTTTGCCTTCCCTCATGGTAAAGGCAGTGCATAGTGGTGCATGCCATGCTTGCGTCTCATGAAGTCAAACCTACAACCCAGCCACTGTAGTAGGTAAAGATATCATCTTTCAATAAATAGAATGTCATTCCCTTATCAAAGGCCATGTCAGCAGCTAATCCACTATTATAGGCGTCTTTTGGGACCTGATAACTTGTCGCAAGTAATAATTCCCTGGCTGCATGTGAGAGGGACCCTAAAGGACAATCTGATAGGCGTCCAATCAGAGGCCATGGCAGCACAAAGGTAGTCTAGGAGTCTGCTCAACATGGGAGCAAAACACAAGATTCGACCAACAGATCTAATTCCTATTGTCTACTCTAAACAATTCTTCAATTAAATTGTGAACAATCATCACAGCTGCACAGACACAGGGGAGTGTGAGGAAAGTAAAGGATTTGGATAAGATCAGTCATCTAACATTTTTATATTGCCCCCCAGCCAACCTGCTTGACAGAAAGACAGGAATAAAAAAATCTGATGAAATGCCACCAAACCAAATAAAGGCATTATGGTGTTAGGCAAAACAAAGTTACACTTATCTACTTCTTACTTGTAATATACATTCAGGGGAAAATAACATGGCTATTTATCTGTGTGGAATGAGTTTTATAACCATTAAAATCCCATTGTCTGTTCTACAAATCAAATAGCTGTCAATGCAAAAATAAGTCCTTTACTAAAATGCAATGTGTGCGCAAATTAATAGATTTTTTTGTGATTACATGCTGTGCTGTTTATTTAACTTTAAATTCTTTTTTAAGTTAACAAAAGGAATTAGTCATCTTCCACAGATTTTTACAAATATAATGTAAGAAGAAACAAATGGGTAAAATGTAAATAATAATAATAATAAAGAGAGGTTCAAGCAGTAGTTCCAGGGTCAAGCCCAATCAGCGGCTCATTTGCAGATCAATGGTGTGATGGCGGAACCATTCTTGAGTTGTAGACCAAAATATTAATTGGCTTATAGTGTCACAGCTTCCATTTGATGCTATTAATGTGTTGACAAACTTTCATGAAGATTGGGCAATGGACAATGGAAATTATTAGCTAATTAATTTTGTTTGGCTGCTTGAGGCCACGTTTTCTGAACTATTATTTTACGAAACACGAGGCCCAAGAAAGATTGTACCCAATTTAAACTTCCTTGGGCAAAGTCATGTAGTTATAAGCATTTTTAGTTATACTGTAGCTAGAAATTATTTGATTAGGGGAAATCGACTAATTTCTCAAAGCTCCGGGGCATCCTCAGAAAATTGTGGTTATTATTATGTACCTAGTTTTGTTATTTTAGTATATTTACTGTACTAAAGTTTTATTATTTTTTCATATAAATTCTATTTATATGCTGTCCTGATTCTGATGGGGGGATGTTGTCTCTCTAATGAGGTTTTTCACTTTTGATAATGTATACTTAGCCTTATAGATCACAAGACAATTTCAGAGGCTTCTCTGGAAAAGAAGGGTTTACATGGCAGTCTTTCAGAAAATCAAAAAGTCACAGAGAAATAACTACATGCCACAGCAGGGAGAGACAGCTGCACTGCCAGCCTTCCAGGCATGTTGATACTGCACTGAATAATAGATTACTTTGCTCACTAATGTCAAAGTAATAAACAGCAGGCAACGGTATCACAGCAAATCTTGTATCTAAATAGTTCCCAAAATACAGACCACCATTGGTTTAAAGCTATTTTAGCGCTTTCTGGTTTAGGCCATTTTGGCAGCACCTAACCAAATAGTATTTGGGCAGCATGGGGAGTGCAAGTAGTTCTTTCTGTGCTCTCTGGTGGTTCAGCCACTGCTGTTTGAGGTTAAAATCAGCATTAACTGTGTGTTGCTGATGTAATCGTCCACCATGCAGATTATAAAAACTACTAGAACTTTAAATTGAAACTGTGCATTCATGTTTCCTTCACACGTCCCTCAATGTACCTGCAACATCACTACATAGTATTGGCAGAACTTGGGATATTTGACCTCATTTGGTTTCAAAATGAGATTTGAAAATGCCATGTTTTGGGGTGATTTCGAAATCACTTGGTGTGGCATGTTACATTCCGCTTTTGATCCTATTGTTTAGATTGAATCACCGGGAGTCATGCTTTTCCCTGCGAGTTGTAGTACTTACCTATACTTTAGTACTTAGGGGGAAGGATAGTCTAGTGGTCCAGGTGTTGGACTCCAAGCCAAGAGTTGGCTTACCTGTAAGCATCCTTAAGCAAGATGCCTATCCACTATCTGCTCCTTGTAATTGTAAGTCACTTTGGATAAAAGTGTCTGCTAAATAACCTAATTGTACTTTAGTACATCAAATAGTGATCCTTTTTTGTGACAACATCAGTGCTTACAATTGGTTTCAATCATTAGGTCTTGGATACCCTCTTTTTTCAGATGGAAGCAACAGTTTTATGTACAACCTACATAGAAAATTGCTTACACCTTCAATTAATGCTACACAGCCGGCATTTTGAACAGGCTAGATAAGAGTACAACGACACTGGAGTTGTTGGGCCCGAAAGTGGAGCATCAGCGTTTGTGCAGCCCCACAAAAAGAAAACAAATGACATGTCACAACGAATGAAGCGGGCCTTCATTTAAGAGGCTGCATGAATATTCCAGCTGACTTAGCATTTGTAACTTAAAGAGGAGAATGAGAGATGAGAGACATGGGAGGAGAACCAAAAGCAAAGCCACAGGCCAGAATGGCCCGGGCAAAATTAAGGCGGTAGATGAATGTTTAAACACGTGAAACTAAATGTGAGCAGCCATAACTTCATATTAGAATTTGACCCTACACAAAATCAATAGCACTCAGAAAGATACACAGTCTGGAGTGTATAGCATTATCTCCTATTGTGTCTAATCTATATGGGCGTATTAATAAACTTTATGATTGCTCATACCACGTGTCCTAGGCATGCTTGTACCCGCTCTACTTACTCTGCATTCCTTATTACTGTGAAATGGAACGATTATGTGTTTGTCCTTGAGCTGCATGGGCAAGGGTAGTGTCAGGAATATACATTCTATTTTCTGTCCTATTTCTCAAATATTCTGGTTTTAAACCATCCTGGTGACCCACCAACACAATCCTTAACTTTCTTGCGATTGGTCTGCATGACAGTATGCCAGAGAAACTGTGCTGGCACTTGCCCTTCCTAAGCCCTACAAATCTTGATCTAACCCAAAGAGACACCTCATAAACAGGTTGTCAGAAGGCTTTACCTTGATTCTGTCTGTCATTTTGTCCATCTGCCTCCGTCTCCTCTGTGCCCCACGTCAATAAATTAATTACATTCAGTCAGTGAACTCAATCTGTGAAGAAGCTTGACTGGCTGCCCCGAGCTTTGCCTTGGCCTTTGGTACCTTCTATTCATCCAATATGTTGTGGGCGGTGTGCTTGCTTCTGCTTTAAATTTGGACAGCAAAGGCCATTGAGAGCTGTTCGGTTTAGGTGCGCTATGTTTCCGCAACTCAACTAATTTCGACATTGTATTTTGCCACTGTAATCGCCCTCACAATGAATACACTCAGTGTCAGAAATTGATTCGATGTAATAAACCAGTCAGTTACATCTGCTCATGAATGATATTTATTTTGTTGCAATTTGTTGATTCACAGGAAGAGGTTGAATAGATAATTGCTACATTCCTTTAGCTTGTTTTTGAACTACGTACAACATTTCAATTGTCCATTAAAATGCAAATTGTTCCAGTAATTGAGCGCAGGGGTGTGTTAACTGCTGAGCACTGCTATTGTGTGCATAGCGAATCACCAGCTAGTAATCACAGCACAAGAATTATCATGCCTCAACCACTGTAACTGCGTGTAAATTATTATTATTATTATTTTAATAAAATGTAAGTAAATAAACCAATGGTCTAATTTAATGAAGGTTAATGGTAATTCAACAGCACGATGCATATGCCAAGTGCATAATACATTCCAAACCACTCTTATAGTGTACGAGCTTAGTTTTAGTTTCAACATTTAATGGAATATAACGTTAAACACTTCAAGCCAAATCAAAGCGCCACTGGCCACCCACACCACACATCCATGCATGCCTGAAGCACGTAACGCTGATGGATAAACAGATTCACGCTGGAGTCGGCCTTGATGCTCGACTTTGCCAAACACAAGCCCCATAGCAGTCAGAAGTGCTGCCCACTCGCCTCGCGTCGCGTCCCAGCCAGAGCACAGGAGGCCTGCTGGGACTTCCATGGGAGAGGTTGTGTGTTGATGTTCTCCATTGCAGGGGCTGAAGACTGTGGGTGGCGGGGGGGGGGGGGGAGTTATGGGTGCAGGGGGCGTGGTGGGGCCAATGTAATTCTGAATCACGCCCAGGGGAATAGCTGTGTGAGAAGCAGACATCGTGGACAACCTAAAGAAAAAAAATAGAGCCTCGGCTCTCCACTGTACCTGAGCTGAATCAGAAGTAGGCAGGTGTCGGGTACGGAGGTTGGCGGGCACAGGGAGACAGGGGACTCTCCATCAAACGAGAGAGGGGTTTGAAAAGACCGTCGCAAGGAATGCCAAGAAAAAGGGGTTTAAGATTCCTGCCGCCGCCTCGCTTGCTCACCAGCATCGTATCAAAGCCATCAACGCTGTGATCTTCCATGGCACTCCTGTGTTGATCGCAAGCGAACAGTGTCAAGCTTGCTGTTCGCCCAACGAGGGGGAAATGATTATAAACCTATTAGTTACTCCACAGGTGAAACACAAGGCCCGCCCGAGTGATCAGACACATTTACATGTCGGGGCCCTTTACACAAGAACTGTCAGAACAAAGGTCCAATGTTGTAATCAAGGTAACTATAGGTTAGCTGTTAATTGGGAACCTTGTAATTAAGTCTTATCTCACATACTGGGTTACCTCCATTGGGACAATGCATTAATCATGAGTCGTCGCATCATTTAAAATGAATGAATTTCAGATAATTTTAGTGAATTATTTAGACAGACATAGACAATTATAAAGATTGAGGATCCCATTGATATAGACTAAACCGATTTAAAAACCTCTGAAAGAGCAGACGGGTATATAAAGCTGATATTTTAAACTGCCAAAATTTGAGGACACTTTCTGACACCTTTCTGATTCTTTTTTTTATAGCTCATTATAACAGACTTTTCACATCAACCTATAATAATTAGCTGTAGCAGAGCCTGCGTACTGAAACCCTGCACCACTGTGATAAACACTATTACTCCACTGTTTGCTTTCATGTCTAAGTGTTGGGTAGCAGTTTAGCTCGTCCTTTGGGAAGCCTGATAGCTACACACCATAAATGTCAGCTTTGGAATTTGTTAGTTCAGGCATTAATTATCTCACTGCATCAATGTTTTTACACACCTGCGTCCCCCTGTCTCCAGGTCACCTTCATTAGCTTGACATGACAAAGACAAAGCTTGTCTAAGAAATATTAAATTTAAGGCACTCGTATCATTATTTATTGTGAATGACCCATTTTTTAAATGTTATGAAATACCTTGTTGGTTGGCTATGTGAACAACTCATGTTGTGGAAATTAAATGGTTTGCATCTTGTAAAGTCTGTGTATGTTAGCTATGGAACCTGAGATTTGATTTGAGACATGAGCACGTGCATAGTCCTACATCAAAGGCTGTTTGCCGCGACCTCTCCCCCCCCCCAAACTCCCTCCCTTACACAAATGGCTCTCGCAACAAAGAAGTCAAAAACGTCATTGAGCGTTCATGTAAACAAAGGGCTCACTGCTGCGTGTTTGAAGTAAAACCAATTGGAATTGAGACCAGGAGTTTCTTTTTATGGGCAATGCCATTAGGTTAGTATCGGAGCCAATTTTCCTTTGAACCCCCTCGCAGTCGGTTGACTGGGTCACGTGCTTCTTCACAATTGGTTGCAACATAAAGACAGACAGGTGTTTCAGATAGCTTGACTGATTAGACCTCCTGGGCCAAGGGCTAGGCACCCAGGGTCTCACTGGGCATGTCCACACGTGAAGGCAAATACTGTACATACTAATTATGTCACATAGTAAATTCTGGTCAGCATAATACAGAATGTGTCTTACGGGACGAAAACAAAACAAAAAAGCGCTATTACTCCGGGTACACTGCGCTTGTTGTGAACGTTCGTCCCAGCTCCATTATGAAATACGACAGGGAAGACAGGCCCTGCCATGGCCTATGAATCATGTTCTCTGAGGTGAAATATTCAGGAGCATCAACAAGGGGAGGAGGTGGTGGCAATGGCGCATTAGAAAATTGTCCTCAAATGGGCCGCCATAGATCACCACCGCCATAGATCTCTACAGATCAAGCTACGGTCCTACATTAGCCGATACCTGATTCCCCCACCCATGTGAGTTACAACAGCACTGGCATCTCCGCCACCCACCAGACAATATTAACTGCTGATTTGATTAAAAAAAAAGGTGTGTGTGTGTGGGGGGGGGGGGGGGGGGGGGTGCAGGCCGAACTGATTAGCAGTCCACAGCAAATCTCATCTCTCAAGGATGCTTAAGCACAGAAGCTGTAAAACCACCTGTGTAGGCGTGGGACTGATTTACAAAGATGTCTGTGTGGATTGACAAATGCTTATGCATTCATTATTGTGTGTTGAAAAACTGGGGCTGCATTAAGATGTCTCTTGGCATTATTATTATTATTATTATTTTTATTATTATTATCAGTATTGCTCCTGTGCTAATTGTTAAATTAATTCATTATTGATTATTTAAAATATTTGTTGTAAATGATTTAGTTTGAAACTTGAGTACATGTGCCATAAGGGACACGCAGTGGACAGGACCACTTGAAGATCCAGGTTTACAGATCAGTATCTACTCATCCAGTCACCCAGGCTATTTTTATATCTCCAACAACTCCTACAAACTGCAGGAAATCCAATTATTGCAGTGGGATTAACTGGGCGTGGCCACCCCACCAACCCTTTACTTCTCCCACCAGCCATACTGCCCTGAATGTTGGCCCCGCTAACTCTCCCGCTGGTCCTTCATTTAAGACCCCTCTCAGCAGGCCTCTCGCCTTCGATAACAGCTAAATTCATCACAAGGAACCGTAGAGGTTTTAAAAGTGAAGCAGATTGGACGGAGCTATCCTTTTTGTACATTTCTCGTCTCGTTTCCGCAAAAAAAAAAAAACAGCATCTGTCTTCTTAGTCGCTGGCTGGCATTCTAGGAGATAGTAGCGATATGAAAACCCATCACTCTCCACCCTAGAATCCCAGAAAGGTCAAACCTTACAGCTCATATGAGTATGAATGGCCTTCCATCATAATTACCAATTTTTTAATAAATGCATGAATTGACTTGTGGTATACTACACGGGTGATTTGCGTTTTTTATCTTTCATGACTCCTGGCATAACCTTTTAATCAGCCGCCAATGTAGCTAGTGCTAGCTAGGTATGTTGTATCGATAGATCAGGCCTAGCCAGCGCTTTTCTTTCCTGTCTGGTGAACTGACCAGTGTCAGCGAGAGGCCGCGGGCGTCTGTAGACTCCCTCTGACAGGGTTCCACAGACTCACTCTCAACTCTTCATTTCTGCAATGGAGTTCTCACTGTATGATCCTGAGGCGATGACAGTGACCATAACACAGACCTCATCTGGCCGTCCCGTCCATGACATTTTGGATGCCCTCCAGGGGATGGAACGGAAGAGAAAAAGTAGTAGACAAGCGAGGCATAGCTGTAAGACGGAGTCCCAGTTCAAAACCCTCTACAGAGACGCGGTCTCGTTGGTGATCTGTGGATGCCTCTCTGCCGCTCGTGGTGCCATGTTGGAGACGCCAAAGTTAAAGTTATTGTATTATGTTTTCCCACTTTCACGTCTAACCTTGTGAAGCACTTTGAGAACCATTTACTACAGTACTTAAAGTCAGTGCAGCCTCAACAGAGCATTGAAGAGCAAATAGCAGTTATATTTGCCACATGGATCTAGTGTATCATTTAACCCATGCTTCTAAGAACCTAAATTGGCCCTATCCTTGGGACATGTAGCAGCACTTGCGGTATAGGTCGGTGTGTTGGATATACGGTCAAAGAAGAATGTTTATGACAGGAATCATTTTCAGTAGCCTACTTTCTGCATCATCTAAGAAAGTCATTCCCACAAGTTGTCAAGTGGAAACTTGACCTCAATTTTATGTAATACTAAGGAGCAGTCATAATTATGAGGTGCCAATCAAGGTCCCCAAGCAGCAAAACACCTTGATTAATTAATTTCCACGCATTAATGGATGTATTCTCTCAGGGACGGGGGGTGTATGGAGATCCTGACAGGGATAAATGATTACAGGTTACGTCCAACCCACAGAGAAAGGGGGTGGTTTAGGAGTCCTTCAGGGGATCTGCAATTATAGGAGCCTAGTTAATGTCCTGTGATTACACGAAGATTAATATGAAACGGGGCCTTTACATGTGAATTTGTTTTTCGTGCCGTTGCATCTCATCCACATCTTGAGTTGGGGAATTATGCTAATTTTTACTGGTGGGAATCAAAAGCAGTTAATTGCTGGCATTTGCTGCTCATATTTTGAAGACTTTATTAGCATTTTGTGTGCTTTATGCAGGAAAATATGCATTTCCAGCAACTGGTAACTCTCATCATGAACACCTAACATGAAATACATTTCCTTTTATCCTTCATTTGTAAAAAAATAAATAAAAAAAATCAATAAATTGACCTATTTTCTGTCTGTACCAGGATCTCCACTGTTCTACACCCAGGCCAAGACTGTTAGCACTAGTGGTTAATATGGAAGAGAGACAGATGTAGCACACTTCCCATCTGCAAGTTGACAGGCATGACTTCCCATTAGGATTTTGTTACAGAGCCAAAAACTTTATCCGTTTCAGTGAGCAAGTCCTGAATTCTGAATATGCCTTTTTTGTTCAGCTGTGTGTCAGGGTGCACCGTGCACAACCATACAAGCTGCCACCTCTCTAGAGACATATTTCATGCATCCACAATCTAATTATTTGTATAGAATATCTCTGTTTTGACACTGTAGCATAAGCAAATATATATATTATCTATCTATCTATACTGTATATATATAATACACAGATGAGAGTTACTTGCAAATAATGCAGCAAGATATTATTTTAATAATACATAATAATACCCCTACATATAATTAAAAGTACTGCCCTCCTCGTACTTATGCAGGAAATTACAATCCCTTGCATATTTTGAAGCAACAAACAACAAAAACACTCGGTGTCAGTAAACAGGAGTGTCACCCTGGTGGGACAGCTATTTTTATATCTGATCATGAGTGATTTTCACGGACACAAAGGCTGGATCACAAGTGATCTAATATAACATCAGCTTTCAGCTTGGTGCTTTAGCAATAATGCTGGATCAGTGCTCTTCTTCTAACAAACGATAAATCCGGGGCAAGGGACCTCCCTGCGCCTGTCTAAAATTCTTCTCAGCTATTTCAGAAAAATTCCTCTGTATGCTCAGAGTCTGCTGTCATCACTGTAACATCTATCTTTAAAGTTTTCAAAGTCTTATATGGGCTTGCTGCTTGAGGGAATAGCTTACTGCTGGCTGTGTGACCCACATATTCTGCATTTCCAGTTTTATTCTCTGTGGTTTCATTCCAATTCTGTTCCCCTTAACCAGAGCCTGGCTGCTCATTTACTGGCTGTTATCTAACTGCCTATTCTTCATTGTGTTTCATACCATACAATAGCCTGGTGTCACAGTTCTAGACATCCAAACTCTCCAATTTGTGGAGAAGACTTTTTTTTACAACAGTGGGGAGATTTCAAAACAAAACAAAACATACTGCAGGGTGACTGCAGTTATTAAAAAGACACTGTGCTTTGGTTTTAGTACACTTTCCTTATATATATATATACAGTATACACTGCTCAAAAAAATTAAGGAAACACATAATCATCACAGTATAACACAAAGTCTATGAGGGGTGGAATTTATAAAAGAATATTTAATATATACAGTATATGACTGTATTGACTTTATTTGATAAGATCAAACGTCGCTTTATTAAACTGCTGTTGGTTTATTTAATTATGAGCTTAATTTTTCATTTAATGCAATTTTTGTAAGGCAGCATTTAATATTTGCATCGAAACTGTTTGGCAGAAGGGTCAAAAAGGCATGTGAATTGAAAACGAAGGTGGTGAAAGTGGCTAAACTAAAGGGTGTGCATTGTGAAGGGGCAATCGATCGTCAATTTTGAGTTAGTTGCATATCTCTACGCCATACGGATCCAGAGATATTACAAATTAAAATTTCAGATGTTGACTGTCCCTAAAATAGACTCCGTTGTATTGGCTACTGAGACGAGCGCCGCTGTAGTCCGCTTGTCAGTGCCGAATTTCAGCAGGCGAATATCTGTAATAACTTCACCTCGGTGGACTTCTCGCATTTGCCATGGTGCAAGTGTGTTAACCTGCTTGTGAGTGCGGACCGGCCTTTCATTAAGGTAGACAATATGAATAGAGACAGGAGCAATGGATTAACCGGAAGTTTAAAAATTGCACAAGCGATTTGATGAATGAGTCGATGTTATGAACCACCTTCTAGTTTATCAAATTGCGCAATGATCTTCCTTTTAAATTCATATGCCTTTTCATCACTTATTTATCAAGTATATTTATCAAGGAATTTTTGTAACTTTGACCCTTCAGCCAAACAGCTTTCATGCAAATGATAAATACGGCCTTACTAAATGGCATTGAATGAAAAGGTTAAGCTCATAATTAATCAAACCATCAGCAGTTTAATAAAGTGGCCTTTGATTTTATCAAATAAAGTGAACATTAATGTATAAGCAATGCCCAATCGAGCGTGGCCAGACCGTATTCACAAAGTGAATTTGGATCTGGTTATAGCAGGCTAGGATACTGCAAAAACAAACACATAAATCTATTAAGTATATTTATTGTCCTGAAGAGCCTTGGGCTTTGGTTTGTAATTACAGTCACTAAATGTTTGATTACGTACCCATCACAGTGTTAGCTATTGTATCAGGTCTTATAATGTAGTCAGTTTTCTGTTAGCAGGCTCTTTCTGAATTACACAGGTCATGTCACAGTGTACTGGACACGCACCATAGCCTGCCTCCCTGGCATCCAGCCATCCAAAAAGCTTGGTCTGTCTCTATGTGATGAACACGGGCATCGCTCACCTTAAACATTTTCAGCGTAACTGAAACGTATTCAAATAAAGTCACGGCAACTCTGCAGCGTTTGTACGAGCATATCTTTTCTCCCACTAACTCCAAGCTCTTCACACAGGACTCTTTTTTCACCACTAGCACAAAAATACTGAAAAGTATGCATAAAGGCATTGACACAGATTCGTTCCTGCAATGTATTCGTCTCACCTTAACTGTCCTGAAATGGCCCTTTCAAAACAGGACAGCAATGACAGCCCTTTTGGGACACCGGGAACAACCAGGAAGAGAGACTGAACAAGACAATGCAATGCTACACAATTTTAGATTCAAACTGCAAGCCTTAAAGTTCTTGGTGTTTCTGGACAGCACATCACTTTGCAGAGAGAGTGCGAGTGAGGAATTTAAATGCTAGGTACGAAACTTCTGCCATTGATTCTGATGTGAGAATGTTCACAGTGTTGGCACAAGATAATACCCCTGGCTCACTATCTTATCTAGTGGGCGACAGCATTGATTTGACTGAGGACAAGGTGGCATAGTAGTTAAAGAGACTTGTCCTGTAACCCCACATTACAGGGTCAGTTACCGGAATAACACCAGTCCATTCCCGTCCTTGAGCAGGACACTAAACCATAGCATGTAACAAATTGCTGTAGTTTTAACAGTACAAATCTACAATGACTTATTGTTCAATCATTTTACAATGTTAAACTGTAGTTTTCAATGAATTATGTGTCCACAAAACAGCTTCAGTTGTACAGAATTTTCACAATATACATTCGCAATTTAAGGCAGCACAGCAGTGAATGTCAGCTAGGGTATTCTGTTGGACATGATAATGCCAGAATGAAATAAATTTCAATATTTCACTCAAATTTACAAGGACAGGAGGAGCAAACAGGATAACAGGGTAACATTAACATATAGGTTAGTTTAGTAGCCTAATGTTTATGCTAGCTAGAAAACTTAGGTTTATGTTTATGTTAGAAACGTCAGCTAAAGTTAGTTAACGTTGCAAGCACATTGTCAATAATCTGGGAAGATTATTCAGATGTTTAATTGGAATAAACCCAACCACTGGCACCACGATTGCCACCACAAAAATTGTGGGTAAAAGAAGTGGAAATGTCATTGAGAGAAAAGACCTACACAATCAACCCTCATGTGCGCCCCGGGAAAGTTCGCACACCACCGCGCAAACGTTTGTGGTGGTGCTCTAGTGACAACATGAGCAAACATTTTTAAGTAGGCCAACAGAATGTAAAACCTAGTAAATGTTTACAATAAATGTTTGACTTTGTGGCAAGTCTGACTTTGGTTATATTATTGTTTGTTTACCAAGAGGTTCAAATGCAAGGTTAAACATTTTTGGAGTTGGAGCAAGTTGCTTCCCATGAGGCATATGTTTAATTTATAATTTCACAGGCTAACACTGTAGTTGATACATATTTCAACTTTTTACTGTAAAACTTTTTTACAGCAACATCCTGGCTTTTGGGGTTATGTTACAATAATGTAGATACAATGTACATGTAAATTCATATCCAGCTAAATGCTTGTGTTTACAGTAAGTTAAAATCATTTTGACAGTACTTTATTGGCAGTTATTTTGGCAGTTATTTACTGTACATTTTACAGGAAATTTTTACATTTTACAGGAAATAGTACACATGGTCTACAAAAATGCTCATCCATCTGTTTCAGAAACATATTTTTAATCATGGAAGTAGGCTATGATTTTTACAGGATTTGTAACACTGTTGAACCCTCAAATTGAAGCTATAGGCATCATTCTGTAGGGTTCAGCAGGGGTTGCTGAAGCGTATTGCTTCCCATATTCCGCATTATGTGGAAAATCTAGTAATGCCAAAGTTTATTCGAAAACAATCCTCAAGCTTCTTGTCATTTCAGTCTCCTCAATCTGTGCTGGATGCCCTGTTTTCCAATGTTGCTATTGAACTGTCCAATTTACTTTCTCTGGAACATGAAAAATGCTAATTACTTCACCTAATTTGATACTAATACTAACTAATAAAACTAAATATAAAATAAAAATAAATATCAAGGAATCCCCAAATACCTTTTTCGGAGCAAAAGTATATGTTGGGCATGGGAGGTATTCACACTGGAAGTTCACTTCAATGAGACTCTCATTTAAAGACTAAAGCTGACTCTCAAAGGGCCAAGTCGAATGCTATCAGAGGATCTCCCTGACGTTCTTTTTCATAGCTCGTCAAATTTGTAAATGTAAGGCATGCTGAGTGGTTGTGAGATTCTGCAGTTTGAATGCAGTAATCTTCTTCAATCTGGCCTCCCATGCCCTCCTTTATTTCTCAATGTAATCACCTCACCACCTGAACACAAAAAAAAAAGGACTGAAAAGGTCCAACCTTTATTATGACCAAATCTATTTAGGACCAAACATCGGAACCATTGATACTTTGTGTATCATGTTTTTTATAGAAACACATTGTAATTCACCTATTGCATCTCAGATACTCGTTAGGCCTGCTTATGGAGCTCATTAAACCTGTCACTGCAAAGCCTCTTGTTCAAACCGTGAACATGAGGTTTTTATCATTTGTATATGAAAATAGCAGTATAGATCCAAGTAATGTATTTCTTCGGCATGCAAAAAAAAATGAAGTGAGTGCCAGCTGTCTGGCATCTCAGCCACACAGTGACAGAGCCAAAGCTAGATGGAGATTGATACTGCATGGTTTGGCAGTCCATGCCGAAGTCAATCCTCTGGCTATTCTCAATGTTTCATTTCTTGCAGTGGAGGTTGGCAGGGCTGTCTTCATTTGAAAACTGAATGAGGCTGTTTTTTACCCCTCACTATTTGCTCAGCATAGCAAGAAATTGCAGTGCCTATGAGCAGAATATGGAGTTTACACTCTGGAAAAGACATTGAAAAACAGACAGCTTAAGTTTCTGACAATAAGTAAGTTTTAACCCCAGACACAACACTGCGTTTCTCTACACAATGTTGTTTTGGCGGGTCATTGACCTGCAGGTTGCCTCCAATAAAGCACACACAAGCCGCAGGTCAAATCATATGTAGCCTGTTAAATGTAAACAGACTGAACAGGACGCCCATTAAACAGTTGCGTGTTATGTTATGCTTCCTGTTCCCCTTGAGATAGACGATTCCATATTAAGCCTGCTCGCATTTACTTTCCCGTCTCGCACGACTTTCATCCACTCTGGCTTTGTTGTGCTGGGGCAGTCGTGCAGAACTGGCTCACTCAGGCCATTTGAACTGCATCACCTGGGGTAGCGTCCTGGATCTGTGTAATGCATGCCAGACACACATGCAGCCCCTCAGATGGGTCTCCCAATTGGGTTTTATCCACTGTTTGATACTGATCCCGGAGGCTCTCTGTCTCACCCAGGTGCTATATCATAGGTGAGATCTTCCTGTACTTTCATCCCCAGCATAGTAGCCTCCTCTCAAGCACAAGACGTGTGAGAATCATATGTATAGTGCATATATAAGCATAGTGTTAGTATTCAGAATTAACGTTTTGCTTTGTCTGGGTTTGTGTCACCATGATTTCTGTTATACAATAACCTGAAGTGCTGCAATTCCTGCCAACTGTTTTTGTTAAATTTCATCACCAGCGCACCTGATTCAGCTAATCAATACCTGTTATAAGATGTTGATGGTTGTGGAATTTAAAAAGTAAAAGTGTAATAAAACTTTTTTGTGGACTGGCTGGGTTGCCTCAAGGTTTAGGCACCAAACCTACATTTTATTTTATTTTAGTCTTCATAAAAAAATACTTCACTACTTTGTTACTGTATATTATATTGTTCAGATTTGTTCCTATACTGCTATTTAATGTAGTAAGTAAGTAAGTAAGTAAGTCATAAGTAAGTAAATAAATACATTTAAATGTAATTTTCTCCAATTATTCAAAACTTTTAGATAGTACAGTGTATATTTACACAAAAATTCATGCTCTGCTCCTTCAACACTACTTTTACCCCTACCCCCCTCTAGCCCAGTTGGGTGAAAAGAAAAGAATGATGACCCTTTACCTTCATCAGACACATTTGTAACAACAGGAACGATGGTGGAGACACTGCTTGCTAGCCTGCCAGAGGAGGTGCAGACAGCATGGTGTAGACACTGCTTGCTAGCCTGCCAGAGGAGGTAGAGACAGAATGGTGGAGACACTGCTTGCTAGCCTGCCAGAGGAGGTACAGACAGCATGGTGGAGACAATGCTTGCTAGCCTGCCAGAGGAGGTATGGGACAGAATGGTGGAGACACTGCTTGCTAGCCAGCCAGAGGAGGTACAGACAGAATGGTGGAGACACTGCTTGCTAGCCAGCCAGAGGAGGTACAGACAGCATGGTGGAGACAATGCTTGCTACCCAGCCAGAGGAGGTATGGGACAGATTGCTACCTGTATATGTAGCTACAGATGGTGATGTGACATGCGTCCCTGCTTGTTTCTTGCTCAGCGCGATGTGTCCTCTGCAGGCGGTTGTGGCAGGCCCAACAAACTTCTGTGGCCGGTGGATTTAAAATAACATTAGGCCTATAGCCAGAATGGCCAAACACTACCTCCGGAGCTGTGGAAGCACCTGTGGTATGCTATAATTCTGAGATAAGAATATTAGCAGCCACATTTGTGTGTACACAGTCAAACGCAAGCAAACCTGAACTTTACCTCTCTGAAGCCCCTTTGAGCAAAAAGGCAATTTGGCAGCATGCCAAATGTACAGACAAAAAATAAACAACTTTTCATTGGCCACAGTCTATATATAAATAAAAAATCTAGTAAGTGTCACAGAAATGCTTTAAAAAGTGTATTATTCTCATTCTCATTCTCAATTGATATCTGCTGCAGGAGTTAGATACCCCTAAGAGCTATCTAATGTCGATATATAACAAAGAACACTAGGTTTAAACACTGAAGTCATTATACTTTATTTTTTCAGTCCCATACATTAAGGGTCTTTATTGCTCACAGATTGAAGAGAGATTATCTTTCCCTCTGGGGAATTCTCCACCTTTCCATTAGGCCTTATTATAAATTATATTCTGTTACATCAGTGACTCTATATTTTACAATTTATAATTTTCCATAAGGTGAATAATGTATACAATAAAGTGCCTGTCACCATTTGGTAATCTGACCTCACATGACCGTTCCCCCACTCATAACAAAAATAAATAAAAAATAATAAAAATGCATTTCTCTATCCAGTATAACAATGGCCCGAGACAATGAAGTTATCTCGCACCACTGCAGCCACTTTATGAACCTTGCAGTGAATTCCCACACATCACCGCATTAAGACCATTAGGGGACGCCTGCCTCGTGGGTTTGCCACGGCCATGTCATCTCAATGGGTGGGTTTGTCCTGTATCAACTTTGCATAAGGCTGAAATAATGGGACTCTGTGACAACAGGATGTTGCTGAAGAAAATGGCAGAGCCGTGCGCAGGAGACATGTCAACTTGGTAAGGGGCTGTCAGGCTTGAAATGTCATGTTCTGATCTGGGCTGACAGTGAACTCTGGAGAAGCCGTGTCAGTTCAGATGAGTCCTGTTTTGACGTACAACTCAAAAGGCTAAAACGGCCAAAATATGATCCTCGCTTAATGAATTTGATATCAAAATGGTAATTCAGACATTTCTAATTTAATTCATCTGTATATTTTTACTGTTACATTCATAACCTGATATTCGCTATATACTGTATATATATATAACACATCAAATTGAGTCTTTTTTGTCTCAAAAGTTCAGCCCTAAAGGCTGCTTTACACTACTATATTTAACATATATACAGTACATAAGTTTCGTGTTACCTGTGCCAACAATATCATAGAGCATACCATTGAAGATCGTGATATTATTTTACAATGATACAATGACGTGTCAGATACAATGACATGATGTCAGAGACTATGTCAATATAGTCATAAAGTAATGGTTCCAGAATGACAGTGATGTCGGTCACAGCTATAAGCTATTTGGGGTTAAGATTCAATCATTTCACCCTATGAACAGCGTTACATTTTTTGAACAATTCACTTTGTAACAGCTATTTCATCACACTTTGACTGTCAGTCACACTCCATTTACAAACAACATTAAAGGCAAGCTCAGATGGTGCTATTCAACAAAGATGCAGCAACAAGACCAACCAGAATTCAACAGTGTACTTAAACGAAACATTTACAGTATGGCCATTCTACAAATGGATGGACACAAATCATGGCTACCTGTTAAAGGACATTTTCAAAATGATGTGATCAAGGGGTGATTGTTTCTAACCAAAATGTAATTACAGTAAACAGTTCAGTTTCAGAGTCGGGGCAATCTCTGCGATCTTTAATTGTTGTTGCAAATCCCTCGCACTATTAAAGGAAGCAGTCTTAATCAATAAATGTATCGACAGATCAAGTCTATGTTGACAATTTTTTAGTACAGTTGTTTTGAATTCTGCTCTGGGTGTTGTGATAAAATACTGGCAAATAAACACCCCTATTAGATTCTTAAGAGTACTTGAGGGTGTTAATTCGTATAACGGTAATAATAAGGAGGGATTACAAAAAAAAAACAACTGCACTCCTAATCCATATTAACTTTACTAATTAATCACATAACCTTTTTGTGTCAAGATCTCCATGTGTTGAAGTAGGTTGAGGTAATTTAATCAGGTTATAGTGCAGTTTGGGTAATTTACTAAGGCTGATGTTACTTCTAAGTAGGTCTAAAAACCAAAGGAACAAGAACGCAGTATGTCTACAACATCAGCCACATAGAAAATGACTGAGCTTTATTTGCACACACCAAAGTATTTGTACCCTTATGTATGCATCAGCATCTGGTACACACAAACACATATGTAAGTAAGGCCCTGTTTTGCACCTGGCACAAAGCGCGACGCCAAGTGACTTTGCTAGTTTTGTTGGTGCATTGCTATCTTGAGGCAGCGGAAAGCGATTGCGCGATTGACCAATCTGAAATTCATGGCGCAGTTAAGTATGCATTATTAAAATAGTATGCACCTACATAGGCATAGGCGGGTCCACAATGCGCTTACACTCTGCTTGTTACACACACAGGGACGAACACCAGCACACAAACATGGAAAATATTGAAAAAAAAAAAAGATTACAATGTGAAAGATTATTATTGTGAACATCAAGATAGTTTATCCTGCTGGAATCCTGCTGTTGCTGTAAATGGTCTGCATGGTCTGAATGGTTTGCTCGCGCGCTTTCACTAACGCACGATTAGATCCGCTTCCTCTGCAGAGAAGCGTTCTTTCTTATTACTTGGCAAATGCGCCATTATAATGATACTGATTGGTTCATTGCATGTTACGTCCAAAACACACCCATGAATAATTAAGAGACTAAGTACAACCCTTTTGAACCATGTGCCAATTTTTTTTGTTAGCAAAAGTGGATTTGGACATGCCCTAAAAGCACTTGCGCAATACACTTTAGACCCTGCGCTTAGATCGTTAAAATAGGGCCCAGACTTTGGCACTCTCTCTCTCTCTCTCTCTCTCTCTCTCTCTCTCTCTCTCTCTCG
>JAODLI010005914.1:0-28298 GCA_027575585.1 Percopsis omiscomaycus | reverse complement strand
ACAACATAGTTGTGGATCTTATATTGCATTTCTGTCACTAGAGCCTCTTAAATATTACACACTGGTCCTTTAAATGTACACTACCAGTCAAAAGTTTGGACACACTTTTCCATTCACTTGAATGAGAAAGTGTATTGTAATAGAATGAAGGGTCAGACATTTGTCTGCTTGTAATTTAAATAATCTAGAAATTCAGACTGCTGCACACAATGCAAGTATGGATAAAAGCTAAAATTATGTATGAAAAGATGTGAAAAGAATGAAAGTTTTGTTCCTACCTTCCTTCTCGACAGTATTATCAGACAGCTTCATTTTCTCCAGAGCCTGCTTCAGGGAAACCGAGACCTTGTGCTGCATTCTGGTCATTGGTTCATCAGCACTACAACAACAAACACATTGTACACCAAACAATTACGACCAAACCTTTGTAGCTACAGTGCACAGTAAACACAACAAGTATATGGAAGGAGACTTTTTATTTGATGCTGTACTATTTCACTATGATATGGAATACTTGGCTGAATCACATCAAATGAATAGAGGGGCCAAACTACCCTTGGGCCTTTACACTTAATCCAAGAAGGTATCACTAGATCAGTAACCTTAGCACTGTCCTTTGAACCTTGGGGAATAATTTCAAGGGTGAAAATTCTAGGTAAGCCGTTTACCAAGTCTGTCTTGAAGTACCTTAACAGCCGTTCGATGCTGTGAGGCTTCCATGTTAGCCCAACCATATTTTATCGCTGCACTACAAGAATACTTCAGAGGATAAGGAATTTCTTTTTAAGTACGATGTTAAAACTCATGCGGCTTATGTTTTAGTGATCTAAAATGCATATTTAAAATGGAGCCGCACTGTGCAGACATTTCAGTAGATTCCCAGCTATTATTAATTTAAATATAATATTAAAAAAGAGAGTTAAAAGTGCCTGTGTTAAAGGCTAACTTTACCGTGGTCTGTTGATGGTCTCAAGAGGCTTTGGTGCGGAAATTATGTACTCATTAAACTTTGGTCTTTGTTCATCTGCTTCCTTCTTCTCTCCCGATGATTTCACATCTGGTTTCACTGGTTCTGGGGGCTTCTCTTTGTTGTGGGGACCTTTTGTACAGCCCTAAAGGTGAAAGAAACCAGACATATTAAAAAAGGTACACCCTTCGGCCATGTTATAGTAAAATCCAAAATGTCCTTCCCAGGTCATTGTTTATATTTTGAAATAAGTGCATGGAAAAAACAGGCTGTAGCGGGATCGGTACAAATTATGTAAATCTATGAGCCCTGTGTCTGCATACGTGTCAATGAAAATAACATGAATTATTTTTTCTTTCGATGAATGCAGATTCTGAAGAAACCAGCTATCCAGGGGCAAAACCTTACAGCGATGCTGAGGAAGTCTGAGAAGTCAGTCGTCCTTCTTTTACAGCAGGACCACCCCTGGGGATGATTAAAGGTTAAATGCCGTTAGACACCAAGACAGCGCCAGTCAGCGGACATGACATGAGATAAAGAGTGTAAACTCGCAGAGGTTTTACCTTCAGTGCATCATGGAACACTGGCACCCCTGGATGATAGGTACAGGACTCTTTAAAAACAAAGCAGACGATTGATTAACAGGAGAGGTAGTGTAACAAGCACTAGTCTGTGTGGATGACCAACGGTAGCTGCCTTCACGTGATAGTGAAGACATGAAGTCGGAATTACGAGTATATCATGTTCAAGTGATTTGTTGTCGACCCCAATTTGGGATCAAATATATCTTAGAATCTCCCACTCAGAATTACGACTTGAGGGGGCGTTCATGTGCAATTCCAAAATCTTGTATTCACCATAATTCCGATAGCACGTGAAGGCAGCATGAATGCACATTGAAGGTGGGACAACCAACTGTGAATATGAGACTGTGATTCTGATGAAATTCAACAAGCGCCCAACAAAGGACACCAGAGAACATGGCATTTAATTATTGATGACTTCTTGAAAAAGTTCAAGGTTATATATTTAAACATGAATTCCTAATGGGATGTATGAAATTCCCTACTCGAATTTGTGTATGGTTAATTAAGACAAATACATTTAAATAATGAATACATTAAACGGATAAAAAATACTTTAATCAATAATTTAAATGGTTGGGTAATCTCAAATTTATACACTCAACTTCCCATTACACTCCGGGGCAAGGAAGGTAGATCTTTCCGTCAAGGTCTATGTAACTATAACGTTAGACCAACTACATAGATAGTACATGTTTAGTACATGTTTTGTTTTAATTTGCTACAAAAATCTACATAAAACATTTGGCTTTTCTCTTGCATCAAAATGAGTTGAGGAAACTTTCTGTACCGTGGGACATAAATACTTGCCCACTTCTATATCAAACATGAACAAAACCGTACAACAATATACGTGAATCTGCTGTACAAAGAATGCAACGTTATAGTAATAGTATTCCGAATACAGTTGCCAACATGTCTCAAAGCATACATCAGTACCGGAATCACTATAACACAATAGAAGTTTCGAGAAGCTAGCTACCGGTACATACAGTCACCTATTAGGCTAGAGTAATACGTTAGCTAGCAAAACACTCACCATCAGGGTTGTCTTCAGGGTCAAACCGCTGGCCGCATCCTTTATTGTAACACAAAACGGACATGGTGCTAGGCCTTGGGGTGGTCTAAAAACAAAATCGCTAGCTAATAAAAAGAAATAGGCAAACCACTACAACGCCTACAACGGGAGTTCGTCAGCCACGAGCCAACAGGGCTACTACAGTTTTGGTTTCCGGTGTAGTGCTGAAATTACTTTCCCACCGAAATTGGTCCTCGTCAACGACAGGATTATTTTGTTTTTACTAGCTATTTTCTTCAATTTTTTTGTGTATTAGTCCATAATATTAGTTAGACAACTAAATATAAAATTTTATTAGTTAACTTTTTTGCCATTGTCGACAGTAAAGCAGTTCTATTCAATCAGATGAAAGTAGTAGTTATGGGCAAATGAACAATTTCGGCAGTGGAAACATCTCTGCACAACACCTGTTTCTGTCGATGGTACTCGCGAAAGATCGGAAATTCTCGGGTGTGGATCTTCTACAGCCCACCCAAAGTATCATTTCACACGGGCACATACAGTGCCAAGCAACAACTGATGCTGAGAGCTTAAAACTTGCTTTAAACCTTAAATTTTTCAGTTCGCTTTTAGACATTTTGTTGCCAATGTTAGCCTAATTAATGCCATCATTTTTACGTTTCTTTTCACGAAGACACGTTATTTATATTTATGTTATTGTCAAATTAAGTAATAACGGGTAACTTACATGTATTCTACAGAAATGATAATGCCATTAAACAAACGTGCGTGGTGGATATGTGCACGTGAATTTGCCACTTCGCACATCACCGCCGAGTTTTGAGAGTGTGGAGTGGAGAGCTTTCTGGATCTTCAGATGAGAAATGACAATCGGGGCGAATGGACGCGTCACTTTTAATAACTGTCTGTTTCTCTAAGAGGTAAGGTGAAACTGGAGTTGTGGGGATTTCCCGTGAAGAAGAGCCCATGCTCGATCTGTGTATTGATGATAGCCGATTGGCGATGGGTTGTTGGTTAGCGTACATGTTTATTTGCAGTGTTCAAATCTAATACTAACATAGACAATTAGACGATTAACGCTGTTAAGCTTTAAATAGCTAGGCCTACTTGAAGTTTTTCGTATTTTAATTATTTCGGTATAGCCTTTTTAGATCATCCGTAATCAGTTAAAACATGTGAAAACATCTTATCATAGCCTACACAAACAAACAAATAATAAAAAAACAACCAAACAATGGTGTGAAAAGAGAATACAAGTTTTTAGTAGGCTACGCTTTTTCAATATTAGTTTGACTTATAGTAGCCGTTAAATGTGTGGTCCCTCTCTTACCAATTTGTCATCTAGCCAGCCCAGATTCAGTTCTCCACATTTTGTATGGTGTAACGTTCGCTGTATCCTGGAGTACAAAAATCTGGTCAACAATGAATGCTTATAATTATGACAGGGTAAGAGTCTTTTTAGTCTTTGTCTTATAACGATTAGCCAAACACATGGACATGCACACGCACACACCATATAAATCAACACATGAATATCACTTTAAATAAAGTATTATTAACAATGCAGCAGAGCTACAGTATAGTGGGTGCTGCTCTGTAATGCTTTATTTATTGAAAATATGTATTTAAATTTAGATAATTATTTAGTGTGTTGGCTCTGCTCCTGATTACCAATTAGCAAATAAGTGTTTCTGAGATCCATTAGTACATAGTCCATAGCATAAGATTGTAAAACAATGTTAGCCTTGGATAAGGCTCACCCTATCATCACTCTGTCAGCAATACCCTAACAAAGCAATACCTGTCTCCTAACGATGTAGGCCTACCTCATGAACCTAATACCGACTCATCTTATGTTATTTTCTACTAATGTAGGCTGACTGGGTGATTGAATGGGGATGAAGAATCCTTTCAGCATTATGCTGCCGCTCCCCAGCTTCCCTCTCCGCCTCCAGTTCCTTCTCATTCTCCTCTTGTGCCTCCCAAGCCAAGCCCAGTTCCTACACGAACCGAGGGCAGCATTGGGACTTCCCTTTTTCACTCAGCCCTCCTACAATGCTTCTATTTCGGAGAACTCTGCAGCAAGGACCTACGCCACAAGTGAAGTCAAAATGGGCATAGTTCTTGCTCCACCCCGCTCATTAGACATTAAATACTCCATCGAGTCAGGAGACGCAGAGGGATTCTTCCAAGCGGAGGAATTTGTAATAGGAGATTTCTGTTTCCTCCGTATACGCACCAATGGCGGCAGTGGGACTATACTGAATCGAGAAGTACAAGATAATTACACACTCACAGTGAAGGCTTCTACCCCCGGGGGATTAGAGGCCTTGGCCACTGTTTATATCAAAGTCCTGGATACCAATGACCTCCGACCTCTGTTCTCCCCCACCTCCTACTCCATAGTTGTGCCAGAGAGTGCTCCTCTTGGGGCCAGCCTTGGCCGTGTGACGGCCACAGATGCAGATGTGGGCTCCAATGGAGAATTCTACTATTTCTTCAAGAACAGAGTGGATCTCTTTGCCGTCCACCCAACCAGCGGGGTCATTACTCTGGCTGGCCGACCCAGGAAAGAGAAACAACAACATTTTGAGCTGGACGTGCAGGTGGTTGACCGAGGGCTGAAGCTCTATGGGAGCAACGGTATCAGTAGCACTGCTAGGCTAGTTCTTAGTGTAGAATGGGTCAACGACTTTACTCCTGTTCTCAGTGCAGTTGCAGTGACGCCACTGTGGTCGGACAAAGACCCAGTGTATGCTTTAGTGACCGTGGAGGACAAGGATGAGGGTGTAGCTGGGGATATAGAGTGGGTGACGATCATAGACGGTGACCCTTTGGAGCAGTTTGTGGTTGATCGGTCTCCCACTGGTAATGAGTATAGTGTTAAAGCATCAGAATTGGTGGACTGGGATAAATTCCCATATGGCTGCAACTTAACCTTCCAGGCTAAAGACAGGGGCACACCCCCAAGGTTTTCCAACACCCAGGTTGTTCAGTTATCAGTGAAAAAGCCTGAGCCAGTGGAAATAAAGTTTGAAAAAAACATTTATGTAGTGAAGCTGAGTGAAATAGCACCCACAGGCACTATTGTGGAGGTGGTGAAAATATCTCCTGCTTCTCTGAGTGTAAATTACAGTTTCAGTGCCCTCTTAGATCCGCTGTACTTTGATATAAACCCTTTGACTGGCGTTATCACGACAGCGAGGGAGTTGACGACAATATCCCAGGAGGTTGTGCCGTTAGAGGTGGTTGAAGGTATTAGTCAGCTACAAACCAAAGTCCAAATTATTATAGAGGACGCGAATGACAACACTCCTGCATTCACCAGGCCCTTCTATGACATTGCCATCAATGAAAGCTTACCACTTGGCACCATTGTTCTCGTGGTGTCCGCTGTGGACATTGATAAAGGAGAGAATGGGTATATAACCCACACAGTAGCCGGTCTACAGTCTTTACCATTTTCAGTTGACCAGGATACAGGAGAGGTGAGAATCGTGAGAGATCTGGACTTTGAGACCTCAGCAGATGTCTATACCTTTGCCGTGCGAGCCTCTGATTGGGGCTCACCTTACAGAAGAGAGAATGAGGTAAATGTGACAATTCGCCTTCTCAATATCAACGACAACCAGCCTCTGTTTGAGAGAGTGGATTGCAGGGGCATGATAGCTAGCGATTTTCCCGTTGGCGAAACTATTATTACACTATCTGCAATAGACATAGATGAGTTGGGGTTAGTAAGATATATCATACTGTCTGGTAATGAGCTGGACTACTTTACCTTAAATGCAGATACTGGGGCTTTGTCGCTGAAGAGATCTTTAGCAGCTGCTAACCTAAAAAGTGCGACATTCAATCTCAAAATAGTTGCCACAGATGGAGAGATTTTCTCTGACCCAATGTTTGTGAACGTCTCTGTTGTGAAACCTAGAATGACACCCAGGGGGTTCAACTGCAAGGAGACCAGGGAGGCACAGCTGCTGGCAGAAAGAATGCTCAGAAAGGCAGCAGATATGGCTAAGTCCCAGGTTGATGAGGGATATACAGATGTTTTCTCCGCAAACAAACATGCTCCACAATTTGAAGCCTTGCCTAGCAGTATTCTAGTGAGGGAAGACCTCGCCCCCGGTGCCAGTGTGTTTCAAGTGAGAACAAGAGATGGCGACGCCGCCTTTAATGGCCGTATTCTCTACTCTATACCTGAGGGGAACCAAGGAGGCTGCTTCAATATTGGCATGGAGAATGGCCTAATAACTGTCTTGCAGCCACTTGACCGGGAAAGGACTGATCGTTACTTCCTCAATATCAGCATCTATGACCAGGGCGTCCCTCAGATGTCTAATTGGAGGCTACTTACCGTGATTGTCGAGGACGCCAATGATAATAATCCACAGTTCCTTCAGGATAGCTTCTCTGCGATTGTTTCCGAACATGCTGCCGCGGGCTTGGAAGTGATTACCATCGGCGCATTTGACAAAGACATGGGTCAAAATGGACAGCTATCCTACACGTTGCTGACAAACGTGCCTCAGTTTGGCATAGACAGAGAGACCGGAGTCGTGTTCGTGGCCAGTCCGCTGGACAGAGAGACCGTCGCAGTGTTCACCTTAAAGGTTGAGGTCAAAGACAAGGCCGAAAAAGCCACTCAGAGGTCGTCGGTGACCACGCTCAGTATTATAGTGGAGGACGTCAATGATTGCGCCCCAGCGTTCACGCCCAGCAGTTACAGTGCAAGAGTCCTGGAGGATCTTCCACCAGGGACGGTGATAACCTGGGTGGAGGCTCAGGACCCCGACGTTGGGCCTGGTGGGCATGTCCGCTACTCTCTAATCCATGACTTTAATGGCACTTTTGAGGTGGGTAAGGAGCATGCTGGAGCTTCAGTGTTGTTTCTCTGTAATTTAACAAACAAACAAAACAAAAAAACAGTGAATGTGACTAATAATACATGCTTTGCTGATACAAGAAATAGTATAAGCAACGCCACTGTACCTCTGAATTCTACTGAATTGAATTGAGTTGATTTGAATTGTTGTGCAATTCATCATACAGGTGGACACTGTGAGCGGGGTGTTAAGGATCGGGAAGGAGCTGGACTACGAGAGACAGCAGTTCTACAACTTAACGTTAATGGCTGAAGACAGGGGCATGCCACGACTTAGTACTCAAACATTTGTAGAGGTGGAGGTGTGTAAAACACACGTACACACAGGCAGACATATTAGGCATTGTTTTGTCTTCATAATCTGCACTAATATACTGTACAGTTTAACGTTATAACTCTGACACACTCTGACAACTGGGAAGATACTAAATTATAAAGGCATGTTATATGCAAACAGCATGTTATATGCAACACATTTCGTTGTTGATTCAGCCCAGATGAAAGGAATCGTCTGTATGTCTCTGACTTTACGTCAATGCAGGTGGTGGATGTCAATGAGAATTTGTACGCGCCCTACTTCCCCGACTTTGCTGTGAGGAGCTCAGTGAGGGAGAACTCCCGGGCCGGCACCAGTGTTCTGACAGTCACCGCCCAGGACGACGACAGAGGGAGGGATGGAGCGCTTAAGTACTCTATCAGAGGAGGCAGCGGACTGGGCACTTTTTCCATTGATGAAGAAACAGGTGTGACATAAGATCAATTCCGAAGGCAATTTATGTATAGTGGGAATCCATTAGTTCCCAAAGTCACGCTGTGAATATCAACATCTCGGTTTGACGGTGTTCGCGGGAGATAATAAGCAATAATTTTCCGTTTTAGATGTGTCTGTGTTTGTTCATGCGGATCTCTCCCCTGGTACGACCGTCTCTATTATTTGTCTGTTTCGTCTTGTCTATATTGTCCTTGTGAATTAATTTAGCCTCTGTCACACTCTGTCTGGCCTATCTCTGGTCCTGGCAAGGCGCCAGCACTCTTTATTGCTACTTTAACGCATGTGTGTGTAGGTGTGTAAATCTGTGTTGCAGAGATGGAAAGTGTATGATGTAGCGCTAGGGCCTCACGTGGGTGCTGTGTCCTGGGAGATCATTACTGTAATGAGGGCAGCGTTGGTAGCTACAGTACAAGGGCAGTGGCTCAGCCTGGGGCAGGGCAGTACAACTGATCCAATCCTGTGTGCATAACGTTGATCAAGGTCCCCCCCAGCAAAAGCGCATCCTCCCCTGCTGTGAAGCATAGCGGAGTCGTCTTGAGCTTGAGACTTGACCCAGAAATAGTGACAGAGCTGTTGTCTTCAGGACTGTCGTCGACTTCTATGTCACAGCTCAGAAGATGTGGCTTCAAACACAGAATTGTGATGCACAGACTCACTCACTGACTTTACTCATAGATGTAATGAATCACGATCCCAGGTTAGAATTAGAGCTTATTGTTATTATTATTATTAAGGTCCTCTTAAGGAACAGGGGGCTAAAGTTTTTTTTTTTTTTGCAATTCCAAAAAATAAAAAGTTTTACAAATTATACGGTAAATAACTGACCTAACTAACTAATTGATAACAATTGTGTTAAACAAACAAACAAATAGGTAGAAGAAGACTTCAGAAACTGAGCAGGAAAGATTAATCCTACATCAATCAAGTTACTTCATGTTTCACTGTCTTTCTGTCCCCTCTCTTTACCTCTTCACACACCAATCCCTACTGTACATGGCCTGTATTTCAGGCCTGTATTGACCCCTATGTAGGCTAATTATTATTGATTGTATTTGAGAGATCGAGAAAGAGAGAGGCAGGCAGACAGAGTCAGAGGGACATATAAAGGCAGAAATAGACTTCACAGTAGCAGCACTGGTGCATAGAAATATTTGATATTCTCTATAGCAGGTTTGCGAATGTTATTCACCTCAGCATTAAATCCATGATGAAACAAGTGTGTAGTTTCCTGGGAAAATGCATCTACTTGCTATTACATACAGCAAAGAGACAACCAGCAAAGAAAGTGAAGAAAAAAGACAAAGGAAGGCTTTCGTAAATAAGAAGCAGCATAAAAAAACCTGGTTTCCTTCTCCATGTTCTTTTGTATTGATTTATTTTTAAATCTCATAAGACACTGAGATGCCTCTTACTCTGGCTTTGTAAGACCATGCGTGAAGAAACTGTGAGCGTGCAAAACATAGCTCTTCAGACGTCCAAAGAGTTTCTTTTCATCGCGTGGCAGCGTCGTTTTTGTCAGTAACGGACAACAAGCAGCTCTGCTCTGTCCTCCCAGCATGCATTTAGCTGCCATCCTGAGATGCTCCACTCTCACCGCCTGTCACTCTTCTGACTCTGAGTGCTAGAAAGATGGGGAGAAATGGACGAGGCCGAGAGAGGAGTGAGAGACAGAGAGAGAATCATACAGAGGGAAAGAATGAGTAAGGAGAGCGAGTGAAAATAGAAAGAGAGAAGAACAGAGAAGAGGTAGAGAGAGAGGGAATGAGAGTGATAAAGGGTAGAGAGAATGACAAAAAAGATGGAGAGTAGAGATAGTGGGTAAAACAATACCCCTATAAGGAAGCCATGTTGTTTATAATGCTGTACTGTATCCGGCTTACATGCCCCTGCCCTTTTCCCCTTGCAGTGCATAAATCCACTCCAAGCTCCATAATGCATTGTGCATAGCCTTTCCACTTCACCCTTCCAGAATCTGTCATACCTACTGTTTATAAATGACAGTCTCCCCACATTAGATATTTAGATAGTCATTCCAGTGTGGGTGGAGAACATGCAGACTATCTATCATAAAGGAAACGGGATCATTTCCGACTAAAGTCCTCACTCGCTCCTGTGCTTTGAACAAAAATTGATATTCTTGGCATCGCTTAGGGCGAATGCAAGCCCAGCAGTTTCTCATTGGGCAGCTGTCAGAACATAGCGCTCCTCTATTAGGGTCCATGTGAGCTGGCCGAAAGGTTTGTCAGGATAAAGCTTTGTTTAAATAACACACAGACGCAAATGTACACTTTGTTATACAGTAACTATGAGGTAGTTTTATGTTCTTCTGGTGCCATATGCAACTACTTAAAAGACACAGTTGATAAATAGATTTTCAAGTACAAGGTTTTCTCGGGTTAATTGCCTTTTTGTGGGGTTGATTAGCTAGCTGGACCACCAAAGCCGAGTCTCAGGCGAGATTTAGTGATCGGACATGACGCATAAACGTAAATCTTGAATCTGCTTAAAGAACTGAACTTTTGGAACTTAAAAAATAAAGTTGTGATCAATTTCCCTTGCTCTTTGAAGTGTGTATTTATGGTGAGAATGGATGCTGTCAACTCAGATTCATATCAAATTTGCAGACTAGCGCCTGGCGGTCTTGTAGTTCAAACAGCTTTTGAATCAGCCAGCCTGGTTTTCTCATCCCGCTGTCTATCTCTCTGTCTGACAGAGATGAGATGTGGTTTGAAAAGGACATCGTCAAGGACAACAAAACAAGACTGGGTTACAGTTAACACTTCACTGTAGTGTGTGAGTCCTAGACAGCTGCTAAGGCATAATATGACAAATGCATTTCTCGCTGATAAGAATACAGAGTATTGCAAATGGGACAAAGCTGGCCACGCACAAATTGAAGAAATATAAATTTCACCTATAAATATAATACGATATTTGGACTAAGACTACAGACTAAGAGTCATGTGTTAACTAATACTACAAATGCACTGCAGGGCTTCATTTTATGTTTTTGTAGCTCTGTGCTCACTAATGTTTATGTAGCTTTAATGAATCTGGGCGTTTTCAGTTAGTATTCTGAGCCACAGTTCACCCAGAAGAAATATTTTATTGTTACGAATAACTGTCGAAGAACAGTCTGACACGTGTGTCCCTGTGCCGTAACATCACTGTCTAATGTCGCTTTATGTGTTTGTCAGTGAATGTGTGCACATGTGGGAGTACAAATCTTTGTGTATGTCTGTGTGTGTGTTTTACGTACCCGCTTCCGCATGACTGCACGGTTTAGACAAAAGGGGACCAAGTTAAGTGTCACGCATTGTGAATGTTCTGTCTCTCAAGAGGTCACCCCACTTGTCAGCCACTCACCTCCCCTTAAGGCAGTGCACTATCACCAATGTGTGTGTGTGTGTGTGTATATACTGTATTGTATGCGGTGCTTTCTTGTCTGGTTTGCACTAAGGCTGTAGCAGCGGGAACAGTCTGGTCAGCTGGGATTAGCAGTAGAAAGACTGGGGCTCTGAAGGTGACAACAGTGGTGGTGCTAATGCCTGTGAATGTCACTGGAGTCCAGAAACACAAGCACAAAATTTTAAATTTTTAATTATCTGTCTCTGACTTTGCTGAGCACAAATACTACTGACAAAAACCTGCCTACACTGAAAACATGCTGTATATAGACACACAGAAGGCTTGGATATATCTAAAACATTAGTTATTCTCCATCTCCACCCCAACAGGAGTGATTTACACCACTGGCATCCTGGACTGTGAGACAAAAGACTCCTATTGGCTGACTGTCTATGCCACAGACAGAGGGGTCACGCCCCTGTCGGCTTCCATTGAAGTCTTCATTCAGGTACTTCCCTTCTGCTGCCAATACTCCCATTAAGGTTGGCATACCCAAGAGGCCTTATGCATGGAACATTTTTCTATCTTTCACATTGACGTGTAGATCCCAACAATGATGGACAAATTTGGAATATTCCTAATAGAGAAAATTCTAGTTATTCTTGTTAGTTCTTTTGTTAGTTCTATTACAGATGAACAGATGAAAAACACATACCAGATAAGAGACAAAATAAATTGACCAAAATCACATTTATAATCTAACTCAGAATGAATCATGAGTCACTGAAGACCTTTTCAAATGTATGTCAAGCTGCTTGCAAGCTCCATGCTGTGGAAAGTGCTTAAATCATTTAAACTGTATTATCCAAACCAAGCCAAATAATGGCTTTATAGCTAAGAGGACAGAAAGAAAATAAATAATTTAAAATAGACACAAAAGAATAATAAAAATAGTGGCATAAATAAATATATGTATGTTCTATTTTCATGTGGTTTTAGCCTACTTTTTTAAATAACATTTATTAATTTATTTCTTATTTTATTATTTATAGACTGATCATTTTATGATCATAGAGGTGAAATTATTTTGTATTTTCCTCACAATATCATCCTATGGAGAGTTAACCATACATGGATACAAACACGTGATTAGACGAGGTCCAAGTGAACATGCACTATCGACCTTTGCCTAGCCCTTCCCCTAGTGGCCAGATAAATAATACACACCACTGCTAAATGCTGAAATCTCAATCCCCCTATCTGTCAGGTGGAGGATGTCAATGACAACGCACCCCTGACCTCTGACCCTATCTACCACCCAGTTGTGATGGAGAACTCTCCGAAAGACGTGTCAGTCATTCGTATCCAGGCACAGGACCCTGACCTCACCGCCACGCCCAGCCGTCTCAGCTATCGCATCACTGCTGGCAACCCACAGAACTTCTTCTCTATCAACCCCAAAACAGGTGAGGCATGCCATCATTCCTATTCTAAATCTAATCCATGAATAATTTCTAGTAATACACTACCTATTTGCTACGCAGAAATCTGTAGTGCAGTAGAAAATTAAGATTTGGCCCCAGTTGGGACATAATTTCTGGATTGTAACCAGTCATCTCTGACATATCCTCCCACACTCTTTCAGATGGCCAATGAAATATTGCATGTTAAAAAAAAATGGCAACACCAACTGAAACAGAATGTTGAATGGAGAAAGAAATCCGAAATAACAATTTCCAATAAGAAATTGGAATGATATGAGGCCTTTTAACGTGCGATGTGCCTTTCCTGGGATGGGTTATCAGGATAATTAAGCAATATCACACGAGAGGGAGATATTGGGAGAGGGAGATTTCCTGCACACTAGCATGCTACTTTGTGTAGTCTACACGTTACAGCAGGCCAGCTAGGCTACCTTGTATCATGTATCCGTATGTTTCCATTTATTGTGAAACCAGTGAAATTAGACTCTGTTGACAGGTGACGTGTGTGATTCCGATGAGTTAACAGCTTGACAGTTGCTCCATCGTTTAAATTCCATTAACGGCTAGGGCTCGTTGATACGATCAAGGCTTCTTACCTCCTCTTCGTCCTCTCCTGAAGACCATTTATAATGTAACTCAAATGTTCATCTTTGCAGAAGTTTTTACAATTTGACAACGTTCGTTAATGTAATTAGCGGTTATTAGAACACCTGTAAAGCGGAGTGATACGTGTATAGTTATAAGTCCCATTCATGGAATGCTTCTTGTCCAATCAAATTACTTGGTTGGAACTAACTGTTGTATAATGTATGTATAATGTAATAATAAATCAAACAAATATTGCGGAAACATTCAGAAACAAACAAATGTGGTGTTTTCTACTGGTTCGAGTGTATTACACACATGCACCTAAAGGAATTGGGGAATACGCTGTTTGAGAGGATTGTTTGGGTCTGTAGCTAGAAGTTGTCATGGAAATTTGTATATTTCCCTAGTGAGAAAGTGAATCCACAAATGAGTTACTGACAAACGTTGTCTTTTAAACTATTTATTTAAACTATGAGGAAAACAACAGAGAAGTACTTTAAAGAAAACAGCCTAGTCTACCCTAAACACTAAATGTCAGGCTGACCCACTAGCAATACGACAGATGGAGTTAAGCATCACTATCATGATAAGAAAGCACCCTTGAAGTAGATGAAAGGGGAAGACCACATAAGTAACTCAAGCTACAGTACACACTACCCCAAATATGGCTCATGAATATTACAAGCTGTTTCCTCTATAGCTAAAGGGGACTGTAGACCCCAGTGATCCAAGAAGTTGTTTGTCTTGCCTCCTGACCTCTGGTGGTTCTACAAATTACATATTGTTCATGGTGTAAAACTGAATTGAAAAAAATTGTAAATAAAAACAATAAATATTAAAATCATAGCAACAAAAAACAATAATAATGCTCCTAATAATAGTTGTATTATAATACTATGTGTTCATGTCTCTGAATTTACTGAGCTGCTCTTTCATTATTCTCTCCACACATCAAGTTTGATGTTTGGTGGTTACACAGTAAGTCTGAGGGACCCACACACAGCTAAGTATGAATATTGAGCACAATGCTGAGACATCCACACATCCCAAACTGCACCGGAGTGTAGCTTAGTGGGGGCGAATGCCAATTGTAATGCAGAGAGAGTATGCAGTACTTGAGAAGATGAGAAATTATGAATTAATTGCTTCAGGTTTGAGTGCAAATAATAACATGTAATACATGTATTTTATTGGTGTGGCACCTATAGTGAAGGATGACACTAACTTTGCTTAGACTGATTCACCAAGAGTCTTGCTTTTTCCATGGAAAAAAGTTGATCATGTTTGGTATTACTAGCTTAATTCAGCTTTTTACATAAAGAAGTCTCCATTGTTGACTCCATGTAGCAAATATGTTTCACCTTTGTATTTATTCTATGCTTATTTAGATGCTCTTGGTACTGTTGTTTCATGGAACTATCAATGTCAATATAAAAAAATACTGACCTGTGTATTTGAGTAGGTAACATTTCGCATCTTCCGCTACGCACTTGACAACGTGTATAGCGTTTCAGGGAGGCACTATTGACAGTTTGTAGGGGAGGTGGGCTGCATTGAGCCAGGGTGGATAAAGCAGTATTGATTTTCCAGCAGTCATCACGCACTCATTATCATGAACTCGCCCACATGCCCAGACCCAGACGGACAACGCCACATACATTGTCTAAATCATAGCATGGCAATTTGTCTTTCTAGTAGTAGGATATCTTTGCTAACATGCAAACAAACAACAGAAATGGTGTGTTTGGTTAGTGTGTGCAGGCGTGTGCCTGTCCATGTGTGAATCCACGTATATGACCTAATATGTGCGGCAATCAATAAATGAACTTTGCCACAGTGCTGCCTATAAAGAGTGGAAGCGAGGCCACCTCAAAATTATCCTATGAGGGAAGTGTGTGTGTGTGTGTGTGTGTGTGTGTGTGTGTGTGTTTGTGTTTGTCTGTATTTATGAGTGTACACGTGTGCACACACGAGACTTCCTAACCATCTGAGCCCTGTTGTCTGTCTCTGTCAAAATGAAAGTGGGTAAGAACCTCACTATTTCTCAGTATCCTGTTACTCATTAATTCAGTGCAGGTAAACTCAAAAGATTTATGAAGCTCCAGTTCAAACCGTGCTTAAGTGTGTGCTTGAGACTTATCTGACGCATGTTGTGTCTTGAAAATTGAAGCTAGAATGAATATCTGCTTCCCCGAAAACCATGGTCTTGGATCTTTTTAAAGCGACACTCCTCGATTGTGTTAAAGCGCCCCAGGAACCCCTGCTGTGTGAGTGTGAGAGGGGGGCGTTCTTCTTGGAGTCTGAAACCAAAACAACAACACTGATTGGTTGAAACCTGGGAGAGCGCAAGCCTCTGCTCCAAACAAGTTGGTGTAATTATTCAAGGTTCTGGGGGTGCTGTAACACGTTTGAGGAGTGTCTCTTTAAAAGCGGTTAGGGTTTTTGACTCCGAAAGGACTTCAGCTACCTACCTGTAAGCATCCTTGAGCAAGAGGCCTCACTGCTCTTTAATACTTGTAATTGTGTAAGTCGCTTTGGATAAAAGGCACTCAATTGTGACGTCACATATTTTAGTAATTTGAGTAATATACGTGTGAATTTGACAGGAATGGGTGGTTTTACAAATGTAGTGTGAATTTGTGTAAGTACCGCTGTGATATGGCTGCATTTGCTACTTTCTGTGTGTGTGTGTGTGTGTGTGTGTGTGTGTGTGTGTGTGTGTGTCTGTGTGTGAGGGAGAGAGAGAGACAGAGAGACAGAGAGAGTGACGATAAGCCCCTTGGGAATGATAACAAAACAGATCTGCACTCACATTGTGTGTTTGATGCAATGCTTTTTCTGTAAAGTCTGTCATAGGGTCATGGCTGTGAGTGACCTATTTATACAGTCCTTTACATGCGCGCGGGAAAATATTTTTGCTGAGGGGTGCTACACAGTATAAATGCGCGCATGACTATGTATGTGCGTGCGCCAAAGTGTAGAGAATGACCTCTCGGAGGAGGCGACAGACACATTGAAATGATCGTTCAAATGTTTCTGTCCCAAATCTCCTTTCTGGAAAGCTTGAGTTTGGCTGACATGGCTTCTCAAATCCAGCAGTGGGTGATACAGATGTGGCCTGAGTTGGAATCTATTGCATTGCTATCTCCAGCTCTTGAACTGCTCCAGCAGTGAAAGAGCTTGGTATGGTGGAGGAAGATTGGGAAGGTGTAGCTGACACAGTTGTACAGGACACCGTGTCCTCTCCTGTTTCTATTTTGGTCGTTTTGGGGCTTTTACAAGTGGAAAAAAATCCATTCTCCAGCTAATCTTCTGCTACCACCAAATCTCTCCCCAGGTTGAGCTGACCGCGACACTTACACTACATATTTTTGTTCATATATTTTCTGACAGGCACCTTATCATATGCTGCTCAAAATTTCAATTTCAATTTCAATCTGTGTGTATTAATAATAATCATAACATAAAAGTTACATTTTCCCCCCAATGAATCATAGTTCATCTGCTCAAGTCTCTAAAGGTTGTCTCAGCAAAGGTGCTAACAGCACAGGACGTCACTTTCACATCACAACCTGGAAACAGTTCAATTTTGCCTACTTTCCAAGTCTGTCTCAGCATGATGTCATCTCCAATGAGGATGATGTCACCAACTTTCAGCACAGTAGGTTTTGCTGTGTCACAGCGATGGGCTGATTTCAAGTCCAAAATGTAGTCCTTCCTTCCACCCCACCAGGCTGTTCGTTCAGCAAGGAATTGCCAGGTTACACCCCCCCCCATGAGAAAAGTATTCTAAAAGTTGTGGGCCTTCGATAGTCTTCCAAAGCTCTTTCAGGTCTTGATGAGCTTGAATGTCTTTGCATTATCTGAATAAATTACTTTACACAGTCCTATTATAAATCTTTTCAGAGCTAACAGGAAAGGCTCTGTTGACTTATATTTGCAAATGGGTACGTTATGTTAAAGACTGTGCTTGGTCAGTGAAGTAGATGAATGACCTTCAGACACACACATGCAGGTCTTTATACTGATACACAAAAATCCTGCCTCTCTACTCCTCCCCGTTGCCAAAGAGACCTCTGTATGGCTCACAAACACTGGATAGACAAAACATTCTGGCCCTTACAGTGAAGTTCCCTGAAAACAATGGCCTTGGTCACTTTCCTTAATATCGCGGGTGTTCCGGGTGACACACAAGGCATATTAAAACTAGGTCAAACAGTGTCATGTGGGATTTTACCACTACAGAGACAAGCTCCAAGTCCACTGCTCAGCACAGGTGAATAATGCAATGCAGGCCTTACTGAGCACACCACCAGCCTTGACATACAGCGGCCCAGCAAAATCCACGCCTGTGACTTCAAATGGAGGGGATTCGGTGATCCTGTCACGTGGTAATGGAGCATTAACCGGTTGCGCAGGCTACACTTTGATTCTTCGGCACACATTACGTCTTGACAGAACACTCTTCACAAGCGGTCTTCCTCTCATTATCCAATGTCTCTCTCTCTCTCTGACTTGCAAAAATGTGTCTCACACACCTGCATGCATCATGCTTTCTTGGTTGTGTTGAACCAACCAACCAGCTCACAGTAGTCTTTTGCAGGCAGGATGTCTGAACCTGAAGTCTGCAATCAGCCCATCTTCGTCTAGAAACGGCCTCAGCGCTCTGAATCTTTGTTCAGGCTTCTCCCTGTCTTCAAGAGGGTGAATTCTTGACTGAAGTTCTGTGTTGGTGTTACCTTCATCCAGTACAATTACAATTTGGTCATTTAGCAATTACAGTTACGTAATTTGTAAGTCAAGGACCTAGACCACTAGACTATCCTGACCCCCTGTTCAGTACTTCTCAGCTTAAAACAACTCAGAACTCAGAAGTCGGCTCTCCTCTTCTCTTCACGCTTGAACGTGTGTTTTCTGTGAACCTCTTTATCCAGGCAATGATCCGTAATACTTTCAGCTTACTGTATGTTTGTAGGTCCAGCACTGGTTTCATTGCCTCAATTTCATCGCTGCTGAGGTGTACAGTGACAGGCTGACCTTGCTTCAGTTCGGCAGCCATGCCTTCCTCCACTGATTCTTCATCAGAATCCTCCACAGGTTCATATGAGGAAAGTAACAGCGGGTCCATTCCACCACAGGTGACTCTGACTAAGGCTCATGGATTTCTGTCATTCTGTTTCTGACAAACTGCTTCCACTTGTGTGCCGAGCTGTCAATCCAGTGTAGTGCGATCATTGAATCGGTCCTCGTGTGAAGTTGATTGGACCTTGAACAGACCATCCAAATACGCTCTCGAGCGCTATCAGCTTGTCTGTCAGTCTCTCTACACGGCCGGACATCATGCTCCAGTAGTGGTCTGCTCCAATCAGCACTGAGAGTTCAGTGTCGCATGCGCCATCTTCAGGACATTCCGCTAACTGCGGTACCTTTCTCTTCCGTTTCACAATAGTCATAACATAAAAGCTACAACAAACAGTGTTATTCTTTTCATATCGCTGTTTGTGATGCGGTAATGCGCGTTGAACACCTATGTTTTCTCATGTATTGTTGCTGTTTGCTTTCTCGTGTTTGCATTCTATTGCATTGCAACAGTACGTTTGGCACAAACGCTGTGATGCTATCAAGGACAACAGTTCACCGATTTGTTCATAATGTCCCGTTCGGTTTGGCCCAGTGTTGGCCCACTGTAGACGCGCTGAGAGCAGTGGATCATTGATTTTTAACAGTGTTTAACAGTGTGTCCTGCTGAACAAGCCCCCTGCAGCCTGACTGCTGCTACACAGCTTCTCCTCATTTGCCTAATTGAAGATAGTCTGCATAGAATAGCCAGCTCAAGGTGACCCTGCGATAACGGCAAGCATGTGCTCGTCTGTGTGTGTGCGTGGGTTACATATAGAGTGTCACGGCTAGTCTTTCCATAGACTGCTGAGTGCAGACATTCAGTATTCAAAGCAATCAGAGACGCAATGCTTCAGTGGACTGAAACAAACATCCCTGTTGCATGTTCAATGGAATTGTCCTGCGCGCGTGTGTGTGCGTGCGTGTGTGTGTGTGGAAGTGGCCGACAGAAAGAGAGTGTGTGAGTCAGATAAATCTGAACACATGCCAGTGTGTGGCTGCATGCTGACGTGGCATGTTAAACTCTATATAATGATGTTGATAGACCTAAACATCCAGTGAGGTTGTACAGGTAACTGTGGTGGGGTTGACAGAGGTTGAGAGAGTCCTCTACTGTTTGCTTTGTTTTTTGTTTTTCTGCTGCCAGCCAGAATGTCTGCAGGCGTTCTGATTTGTTGCACTGCTTGAGTTTTTACCAACCAAAACTCATCAATTATAGGGCCACACAAACCCTGCGTACCTCCGGTGTGTGTGTGTGTGTGCGTGTGTGTGTGTGTGTGTGCGTGTGTGTGTGTGTCCTTCTTTATGCTTATCTATGAGATGGAGACAACAGAAACTGCTTGCTTTCCAAACCATGTGACGGGTCTTGTTCACACCAACCCCCATCCCCAACCACCCTGCCCAAATACCCTGCCCACAGGTGCACATAGTCAGTCTTTAGGTGAGAGTGAAGACAGGTGGGTGTGTTGCGTGAGTGCCGAACATCCCTGGATGCGCCCCCGGACATTACAGTATCCCCCCCCCCCCCAAGCCAGTCAGATTTGGCCCCAGGTGTGACATCATTTTTAGATTGTATCATCTCTGACCTGTCCTGCCACTCTCACTCATACAGCCAATCAAGTTAGGGTATGATACAAAGTTCAACCCCGCCTAAAACATAATGTTCAGCTCGTAGGGAGAAAAGTCTGTCCAATATGGAAAGTGGAATGATATGGGACCTTTAAAATTGATTACCCCCACTCCCATGCCGCTCCTTTTCCTCTGTTCTTTTCTGATAGACTAGCTGAATGACCTATAGCTGTACAATGCCATGTCACAATGTGCCAATTAGCTATAAACTCCTCTGAAATACTAATATATTGTATGTGTGTGCACAAAATAATTGTATTGATTCGTCGATGTTTGAAGCATTTCAATTTTGATTGGTGATCCACAGCTCAATACCAAATAACATAACCCCTTGTTAACCATAATGCACGTAACAGCTCTGAACACGGGGTAAGTAAAATGGAGCTCAAATAGACACATTTTACACACTCAGTGCATTATGTATGTCCAGAGCTCTGTAGACATTAGATGACATCACGTACAACATCAAGACTACTTCATTTCTTTATATTAGTACAATTGTATTTTCAGTTCAGTTCAAATGATATGCTAGATGTTTAAATTCCAAACCACTGAATTGTTTGGTATTAAAAATAATAGCATAGTAATTCAGTAATTCAGAAAACGATGAGCAAGTAACTATGAGATATTTCTATTTAATGCTAAATGTTCGCGACATCTTCTGTTTATGTTTTTCTTGCCTTTCAGGATTGATCACAACAACTGCAAGGAAATTGGACAGAGAACAACAGGCGGAGCACTTCTTAGAGGTACGTTAAAACCTTGATAGTCTTTATTGGTTGTAGGCTATTAGTATTTATCTGGCTCTGCCACCTGTCACAACCTGGTATTAAAACAGGCAGCACAGAGGACGGCCCTGCCAAGGCCTCAAGGCTTCATAAACTAAAATGAATAGCGATCCGCTGGGCGCCAGGTTTGGGACTTTCTAAATATAATCATTCATCATTGGTTATCTCCTCCACTCAGGATGGAGTAAGGCGACGTGCTGGCCTGCCCACCGTTTGATAAGCCCAGACATTAGGCTCACAGATAGCGCCATGATTACCATTTCTGTAGGTCCTGATGCTGTGCATGCAGATGAACCTGATAATAGGGGTTTCTTGACTCAAAAAGGCGAGAGAAAACTTTTATTTCCCAAGCCTATTTTCACAATTCACAATCGCTGTGCCCTTCGATGCACAGGAGGAAAATAACTTTTGTGTTATCTGTTCAGTATTTCAGCTGTGTTTAACATCTTTTTCATACTGTTCGACCAATACCTACTGCCTCTTCTTACTTCCTGCATCAAAAAAATGCATTTTACCATTTCTTTGTTTTTTAAGAGCTAACTTAAGACCAGACTTATAACAAAACGTGACAATACAAAAATGGTATTTAAATTATCATCACCTGCCTTTTCACCCGAATTATTAAGCTGTGCACCTTTAAATTCATCCTATTGTTAAAAGAGAAACCTTCCATTTTCTAAATGTTATTTCTAACAGATCAGCCAGTACAGGTGTCTACAGTGCCTGTGCATGCCACCCACTGCTCTAAATGTCAGTGTTTGTACACCGTGTGTGATTAATATTCCAGTGAGCAGCCAGGCTGGCAGCTTTGCTGTTTACCCTGATCTGATCCAATTGATCAGTGATCAGACCTCTGCCTCCGCCTGCGGGGGATCAATATAAACAAGAGATTGTCCCGTGTGGCCTGCTCCACATGGCTATTCACACTGCAATACGGCTCTAAACACTTTTTGGGATGGTCGTTAACTAGCGTGTGTAATTTAATTTACACATGTGTAATACCACATGCCGGTATAGGCTAATGTCACTCTGTCACGAACATATTCTAGAAGGATTGATCTAATTCTGCCTCGTCAGCGCGTCAGTTTAGATGTTTGGCGCGGTGCTGTCGTGACATTGCTGGTGGTCCTATAGGTCACAGTGATAGACGGCCCTGTGACCACCCGCCAGTCCACCGTGTGGGTCATCGTTCACGTCGCCGACGAAAACGACAACCCGCCCACCTTCCCGGAGACCACCTACCGCATCAGCCTGCCGGAGCGGGACCGCAACAAGCGCGGCGACCCGGTCTACCGCGTGTTCGCGTGCGACCACGACCTCGGCGCCAACGGCAACATCACCTACAGCATCGTCGGCGGTAACAACGAGGAAAAGTTTACAATCGACGCCAGGACCGCCATGGTGTCCTCAAAGAAGATGGTCACAGCGGGCAGCTTTGACATCCTCATGGTGAGGATCTATAGAGTGTCTTTTATATACTAAACAGATATTAACAGATAATAACCATGGTGATAAACACATCACACATTTATTTGTTTGTGGGCCAATCCCCTGCTGTGTCTTATCTTTTTAGAGATACTAACATGCAGGTGACAAAGACAATCACATGGATAGTTTTAATTTGATCCTGTATGTTTGTAAATGATGATCGCTATAGTTTTATAGAAGATAAAAAGGCCTGATGTTCCTTTGTAGCTGGAAAGGTCAGGCCCTAGATGGAGTTGTTTTTTTTATATTTAAGCGTTCATCTGAAAGGCGGAAACATAATGCTATTGTTTATCTAGTCAGTTTATTATCCTTTCCTTTAGATAAAAGCAGAGGACAGCGGTGACTCTCCATTGTGGTCGACCGTTCTACTCGAGATAGAGTGGGTGCGTAAACCTGTGCCATCGCCGATGCCCCTGCTGTTTGGCCAGAGGTACTACAACTTCTCCATCAGCGAGACTGCTGCTGTGGCCCAGCCCGTGGGAGTGGTTTCAGTCCGTCAGTCCAGCACACCTATATGGTTTGATATCATTGGTGAGAAGATGAGTATATGAAGGCATACTAATAGAATAATATTTATAACAGTCTTAGGGTATGAGGATATGCTTAACAAGGCTAAATACGGCTATCTTTATTATGCCTATGGAATATTTGATGTCTATTCCTATTCCTATTTAAAGTGTAAGGTATAGTTTTCAGTCAAACAAAAAGTTACTAAGTGATTCATGCCTTATAAATCAAGAAATAACAGCTTGAATACAATGTGGATATAATGTGGGAGCATTATGTTTGCTTTAGGTACAGTGTGGATTATGTTTGTCGTTTTAGAGCGGAATTAGGTTTGGTCTTGTTTACTTCAATTATAATTATTATTTAAATATCCGGTGAGAGATAACTAACTTGAAAATTATATTGGCAGATCAACAACGTCACGCGTGAGGTGAAAATAAGAATACCATCAAATGGATAATCTGTCTCCGTTTGACTCTATGCCTCTGTTTTGTTCTCCCATGCTGCGAAGGAGGGCGAGCTGCCAGAGAGATGTTTTACATCCCACAGAATGCTTGTGGAAGAAACTGCTCACTCGACACAGGTCTGCTCAAAACTGGCTTTCTCAAGTGGCAGTGTGTTCGCTCTAGCATTATGGGTAGGGTGCTTGCAAAACGCTTGCATGCATAATGAGCCGAGTTAGCATCCACTCACCGTGAGATCCCTCATGGGAATCGACACGCGATTGGATGAAGTGCACACGCACCCGTACTCACATGCATGTGACATGAACATGCCCTATGCTTGTGTGAACATGGCTATTCATGGCTCTTCCTCAGTGGCCTAACAAATATATGCTAATCCTTTAAGCACTTTCATGTCTTTGAGGAGTCATTCCTTCCGTTTATCTCAACGTGGAAGGATATATCCTGTTGTTTATCTTACTTTGGCCCAATTAGACCCTTCTTTTAGAAGACGGGAGAAGGCTAGATTATTCATTTTGATTCAGAAACTACAGAGAATGGGATCTCCATTTTTCCTAATGCCATCAGACCACTTCCTCCCCAGCGTGATATTGACCAACCTCTTCTTCAGAAAATAACACTAAATCCCCGTGGCTTGCTCAGATCTAAAATGCTCCAGTGATTCGGTGAAAATGCCCAATCAGTATTCATACGCCGATATCTCCAGAGACTAGTTGGAATGAGACGGAGGATGGCGCTGAATACCCAAAAAGTACTATCAATCTTCCCCCTCACTCTAATCAAACATTAGGCCTCTTGACTTTAAAACCCCCTGCCTGCAGGATAAGACTCAGCTCCAGTTTTTGGATCTTTGAGATGGGTTGTGTTTTGGTGTGATAAGACAGATGTTTATGCGGCTGTTACTAGCTCTCTGGCTGGCATGTCGGTTTGGTGCTAGATTGCATTACATTTCTGTTCATTTTATCCCCCCCACCCCCCTCCCGACCCAAGCTTAACTTACCGGCACCTGGCCAAAACAATTACACAGTAATAACTTAGAGCACCTAAAGTGTAGCACCCTGAATGAATACTAAGTGATTGAAACTGGGCTGTGTGTGTGTGTATCTCACTGTAGGGAGCTTTGACATGCAGTTTGACCTTCAGATGGGGATGGGGACAATTATTGTGGCCAGGCCGCTTGATGCGGAGGTGCAGTCGGTCTACAACATGACTATACAGGTGACGGACGGGACCAACTACGCCACGGCACAGGTACACGTTAGTAACTATCTGTCTTTGTTCTGTGTAGAATGGATGCCGTTTCACAATGAACACATTCAGGGGGAAAATGTTAAAGGCTGGCATCCTCCAAGAAGACATCTGCTGCCATAATGCCTGGTTTATATTGTAGTTCATTTGACGGTTTATTCAAGTAAGTTGAACTCGCCAGTTTCTACCATTATACATGCATGTCCACTTGTTTAAACAGGCAAATTAGTCTTGGTATCTATAGATCTGTAGGGGTCACGACACCCCCCTGGGCCTTGTTGTTGCCATGTTGTCTGTTTACATGCCTGGTGGATGCTAGCCGTTTGGCTGTCAAACATCATCCACAGCGATTCTGAAGACACTCAGTCTCAAGTCTTAAGTGTCAAGTCTAAATGCAGAATACCAGGCACTACTACTTGCTACTTCTCACCTCACCTACTTCTCCTCTCCTCCCTCTTTAGGTCTTCATTCGTGTCCTAGACACCAACGACAACCCTCCGATCTTCTCTCAGCCTGCGTACGACGTCAGCGTCTCCGAGGACACGCCAATGGACATGGAGCTGCTGCGCGTCCGAGCGTCTGACGCGGACGAGCGGGCCCGCCTCACCTTCTCCATCTACGGCAGCGTGGATCCCGCTAGCATGCGGCTGTTCCGCGTCAACCCTGGGACGGGAGTCGTCTACACTGTAGACACGCTGGATTATGAGGCCAGGACGCAGCATATCCTCACAGTCATGGTGAGGTACTAGGGAGGGAAGGCATTTTTAATGATCAGGGTTGGATGAAGGGTACATTTAGCTGCTCCGTTTGGGCGTGGTACTCGCACTGTGTTAGTGTAAAGCGATATTACACTTTTATTAATCTCTTAGTTCTTACGCAGGTGTACAGCATTAAACAATCCCTCGTTCGCGCTATGCCGATGAACCAGATGACTTTCAGTTTGACTTTCAAAAAATAAAAATACTTTTAGTTAGTTAGTAGGCATTCTCAAGTTATTTCGATATGAAAAATTGTTGTAGGCCTAGTGTTTAATTTGATATACCTTTCCAGTGCACTTACTATGAGAGTCACAGTGCCCTTTTACTGTATAGAGCACAACAGGGATTTGTTTTTAGATATTTCTTTGTGTAGTCATGTGTTTTTTTCAGTGTTGTGTGCGATTGCTTGTCTTCACCTCGAAAATGATGATTCTTCTTCTTCTTGGCACCTTTATCTGCTACACTTAATCCAGCTCATTGCTTCAGCTCGTTCTCCATATTCATCACCCGCGGCCCTCTCTTTCTACTGCTCCAGGTCAAGGATCAGGAGTTCCCATTTAACCGCGACCTGGCTCGTATCCTGGTGGCAGTGGAGGACTCCAACGATAACATCCCCTACTTCACCAGCACCGTGTACGATGCCGTAGCCTATGAATCTTCACCCAAAGGGACCTCTGTGCTACAAGTGACGGCGCTGGACAAAGACAGTGGACTTAATGGACAGCTCTCCTACACCATAGAAGCAGGTGTGTCTTGGAGTTGAGACCGGCTCTGCTTTTCATGTGTTCTTCTTTGTGCCTTTCTGTACTTTGGTAGCCTGGTAAGATTTGTGCTGCTCTGCATATCAATCTGGAAACTCTCCATTTAAAAGTCGTTTGTCGTGGAGGCGATGCAATTAGGTGTCAATCAATTCATTAGCAGGTAATTGGACCACCTTTACACAATCAGAACAAGACTCAAGTGGGGATTATATTCCGAACACAGGTGCTTAATTGCTGTTGGGACAACTGAACTACCCACCTGGATGCTGATTGGGCACTGAAAGGTTTTGAATTGAGAACTCCCCAAAGCAAATCGTAGATGCGAGCTGACAGGATGGTTTTACCAGGCTAATACGTTGATAATGGAGATAAAATCTGGCTTTTAGGCAGCTATTTATACCACAACTGAAGTCTTTAACCTCTGTGTCCTCCTCAGGTAACTCCGGGGCTGTTTTTGGCATAGATAATTCCACGGGCCTTATCTTTATTGCCAGGGATCTGGACTTCACCTTAGTGGGCTTCTACATCCTCACCGTGAGGGTCACCGATGGTGGACTTCCTCCGTTAATGGCCAAAGCCTCCATCCGCATCTCCCTCATGCTCTCAGTCCTCTCCAAACCCAAATTCCTCCAGAGAGAGTTCCAGGCAGAGGTAAGGTGATGGATGGATGGAAGGATGGGTGAGTGGGTAGATAGATGATTAGAAAGATAAATAGATTTATTGTTTATGTTTTTACACTATTTAATAAATATAATATTCCATTGAAAAGTGATTGATATTTTGATTTGATTTATTTACGTCTTTGTTATAACAAATAACACATTCTACGTTTAGACTTGATACGTGACACTATGGACTCGTGATTGTACTCTCTGCTTCTACTCTCTCTTCTATTATGTGGTTTACTGAAGAGTATTCAATCAGTAGGTATTATAACCAGCTGTGTTGTTATGGCACAGATCATCAGTTATACGCCATTTGTCTATTTCCAGGTAATGGAGAACGCTACCATTGGAACACATGTGACCACCATCTGTGCCCTCAGCCGCTCAGCCCTCGTGTACCACATCGCCGCAGGAAACGAGGAGCGTTGTTTCTCTATAAACCAACACACCGGTGTCATCACCACACGCAAACTTCTCGACTTTGAGGTTCGCTGTTTGTTTGTTTTTTAAAGCAAGACTGTAAATATTCAGCTTTTGGCTGTTGACAGAATGATAAATGGAGCTCGCCCAGAAACGCGGAAAAATAAAACAACACTTTAACTAATCTTCATTCTGTTTTTGTATGACCAGCGCACTGTGTCCTACGCTCTGGTGGTGCGTGCCCTGAGCATGGCGGGAGTGGAAGCCAGCGCTAATGTCATTGTCCAGGTGGGAGACATCAACGACAGCCCACCTGTCTTCCAACAGATTAGGTATCTGTTACTGTCCTTGTTTAACTTTGAGAACACAGAGGTTTCTGTTTAGTTGTTGCCATGTCATTATTAATGCTGTATGCAGCTTAAAAACAGTGCGTTGTATTCTTGCTGTTATCGATCTAGCTTTATATATATTGTTATTGTGTTATAGGTATAAAGGCTTCAATAAAGCATCTATAAGCATTGCAGTGTGGTATAAAGCCAAATAAATTGTGACCGGTTTATTGAATATAATATATGAAGAAAAACTAGGTTATTTAGGTAATTTGTAGGGCTGTGCTAAAATATCGATACAGCGATATATCGCCATATTTATTTTCGTGATATACTAAATCGATTTCCAGATCAAAAATCGAATATTATTTTTTTTTTGTTTTTGGGAAGATTCTCGTTTTAAACGGTGTGTGAACTACAACTACTAGATGTCGCAGTACGGCTAGTTGCCTAGAA
>JAODLI010005900.1:0-28316 GCA_027575585.1 Percopsis omiscomaycus | reverse complement strand
AGACATACATATATATATATACATACAAATATATATGTATGTAAACATAAACATAGACACTAAATATTATGTACAATGTGTCTATTTGCATGCCTGCTTTATGTGATGACATTTCAAACACTTAAGACAGATTAATGAAACAAAAAGAGCGCTCAATAGAACAGTGACACAAATTAAATCTTTCTCACCAGTAAGAGGCACTGTATTTGCTGTTCCTTCTGCTTCACTTGAATTTTTCTTGGGGTTACCGTGGAGCATAACATGTAGCAGGATTAGCTGAGGCTTGAAAAAAAACAAATATAGTCCCAAAACATAACACTAGTCTTGTGCATGAGCTCAACTGTCAACTCAACATTTTTTTTTGCAATGTAAATCAAAACAGCCATATAATCATAAGATCAAGGCAAGGCCCTTCATTAGACATACTATAGGTATCACCTGCACACCTGCTGAGTAACATTTAATTAACTAGCACTAGCACCAGTCATTAACCTAGCTGGAGGTAAATGAACATGTTATTGTAGTCAAACCTCCAATTGTGACCACGAATCTTGGCACCCAACCCAACACCAAAGTGTGATGTAAATATTGTTGATTATTTCCTGGAAATTGCACAATATTTGTGAAAATCTTTGTACAAGTCACACAAACATACTTAATTTGAAATAGGAAGGATGTTGCTCAAGCTGGGATCAATTGGGCAATACTGCCTTCCTGAACTTCTACTGCCATTAAAACACACACACACATACAGTACATCCCACAGGTACATGTGCAACTACCCATGGTCATTGTTAATTAAAGAGTACATGAATGAACATTCATTAAATCTGGCGAGTCACACTTGATTACAGCATTGCAAATCCAGGCTGCGTATTGTATGTTAGCATCACCTGCCACCATCAGCAAGTCTATCTGTCAGTGTTTCTTATACAATTCACAGTAACCACCTAGACATCAACTTTATGCAATCTTGAAATATCCAAGATCCTTAGAAACATAAATATGTTGTGTATATGTGCGATGCCACATTGTGGGCAACATTATTATTGATGTAATGAAACTGAGATTTATATCAAGTACTTGATGTTAAACAGCCCCTTGATTATTTTAAAAGTAAATAGGAAAGGTTTTATATATCAGAGTCCACAAATGTATCTGACAAAAATAACTATCTCATTGCTGCCCTGACATAACATACTGTATCTTTATTTCACTGGACAAAACGTAGGGAGGGTAAAAGGAAAGATGGTAGTGGCAGAAAGGAGATGACACAAAAAATACATGTACATACAAAGGAGCTGGGGTTCCAGGAGAGGTTGCTCATTGGAGTAGGGCTGACATATGGCCAGCAGACCACTGCAATGGGTGGTTATAGAGAGAGAGAGAGAGAGAGAGAGAGAGAGTGTGTGTGTGAGGGCTAGAGATACTAGGTGGGAGAGGTTCATAAATGTGTGCATTTGTGTGTGTGTGTGTGTGTGTGAGGTTGCCGAATGCTCTGGGGTGCAGATGAATAGACCAGCAGTTAGAGACAGTTGAGAGATTCATTTCCATAGTTGTCCTGCTGCTGCTGTTGTTTTTGTGTGTGTGTCAGTTCTTGTAAAAACAATAAAAAACAATAATCATCATATTATGACAATTAAACCTGTAATATGAAAACAAGTATTTATCCAAACAATTTATCTGCTAATCCTTTCAACAAACTTCACTAGCTAATTAAAATCTAGCTACTTGTGTAATGTGCTGTCCTCAGAGTCGTGGAGATTAACTCCTCAATCTAATGTAAAAGTGGAGTCATACATTTTGTTTAGGTATCACTGGATACTTGCTGGCAAAACTCCAATGCGCTTTCATTTATTATTAGAAACAGAAAGCAATTAAATGACACGCCATCCAGGCAGTATTGACTCATCATGAGCCTTGGAATTAGATAAGCTAACTGCAACAAATTTTACAACCCAGTTCTAGCAATAGCATTATTTACAAAAGGGACTTATTGCATTTTTGTTTCTAAAAAGATTTGAAGTTACGGATGAATGTTCTTAGATAAAGACAGATGTTAAAGACATTTTAACAGTTAAAATAAACAGCATTGTATCATGTGAACGTGATTCATGTGAAGTCATTTTCAGATATTTCTTTTGTCTTTTCTAAATAATATTGTCCGCCTGTCTCAATATGTTTTTTTGTAGTCTATTTCCCCCACTGATATCCCCTACCATTGTTTCATAACACCACTATGCTGGCACTATGCCAAGGCCAGAAACATCTTCTACATATGGGGCAGACATTGTAATAGTTGGAGATGAGAGGGTTTTCCTGAAGGAGAAACAAAAGGAGAATTTCATAAAAGAGCAGCAGATGAAGGAGCAGCTTGTCTTGGAGTGTCCACCTTATTTCATCGACATGTGGGAATTCCTTCACTCTGCCAGTCAATTCCTAAACATACACACACACACACGCACACACACGATCGCACCAAGTCAGAGGGGGGTGTTTGAGGGGCTATTTGACTGAATGGCCAATTGCCATGGTAACAGCAGCACTCCATCAGGCCATTCAGGGAACAGATGGCTGATGTGCAACAGGAGGCATACGTTTCAATGAACACACACACACACACACACACACACACACACACACACACACACACTCCCTCGCATGCACGGATGCACACACACCCTCACACATGCACATACACTCCTCACACGCACATTCTGTCTCTTGTATTCACACAGAAAGACACACACACGAACGCTGGCTCTCTCAGAGGGAGGGTATTGAACAACCAGCAGCATATGTTCCACTGGTCAGAGAGCATTTATTCAAGGACAGACGGACGGAGAGAAGGAGCAGAGGGGAGGAGAGAGGGGGAGAGGCAGACAGGGGGAAGGATGGCAAGGTGGATGTAAACAAGAACAAGGAGGATGGAGAAAGAGGGGATGAGAGGCCAGGAAGTACGGGGGGGACAGGAGAAGAGAGGGAGGTGGAGAAAGAGGTGGCCAGTCACGCAAACTAACAGACATTTCCTCCTCAATCTCTGATCACATGACCTGATTCAGGTCAATAAAGTGCCTGTCTGCAGGATGCTACACTGACACGATGAGGACCTAAAACAACAGTAAGGGGAAATATATGTTCAACAACACCAGAGCGGTAAGGAAAATACAGAGGAGAAAACGAAACACCTGTTTCTACAGGTGCTGCAAGAAAAGCAAGAAAAGTGGATAAAGGGAATAAAAAGTGAATGAGGTAGAATTTAACAGTCATGCCGTCTACAGGAGAGTAGGGCAGGTTAATAAGAACTGGCTCGGTGCCACAAACGCCACAAAAAACAGCCTGTACCATCTACAGCCAGAAAGCTGCGTTACCATTTCAAAAGAGCCATTACACAGCCTTAACACCTCTCACTCTTATGTGTATGAATGTGTGTGTGTGTGTGTGTGTGTGTGTGTGTGTGTGTCTGCCTTTCTCTCTATCTCTCCCCCTCTCCCCTTTCTAACTCTCCTCCTCTCTACCCATGTGCACTAACTCCATGCCAGCACATGATTTGGTTGGTTTGGAACCCTTTCTTTCTTTTTCTTTCTCTCCCTTCACCCCCACCCCCTTCTCTTTTTTTCTTTCTGTTCTTTTTTCCCCTTGATGTTTTTGTCTGAAGTAAAGAAAGCAGTTCATATTTATAGCCCATGCTGTATATACACGACCATTACATTTGTCCACTACAGCTCACTGTATTTTTGGGTGCCCATGTAACTTTCGTGCCGACGTAAAATAGGCTGTCCTAAAACAACAAAATAACAGTCATTTCAAAGTCGCCAGGCTTCTTCCTTGCACACACGCACACACATCCCTTACAAAACAAACAGGCTTACTTGCATGACTATTAGCCATTTCCAAATACTTTCGTCTTGCATTCAGGCAGTGAAAAACTATTTGGCTGAGTAGAGAGGCATCTAATGTAACTATACAAGTGTACTATTCCAGTCCACTGCTGTCAAATGAAAACTTTGCCTCTGGAATTTCCGCAATCAAGACGACATAATTCAAACCTGTACTGTATGCATTTTCTAACGCAGTGGTTTATTTAACAAAGTAAACTTTTTAATTAAGGGTTTTAACTTGAAAACAGGGAATCACATGAGCCACACAGCATGTGTAACTATATAATTACAACTACCCTGTTACGCAGCATGTTGCCAATGTTTAACAAATAGTATGTTGGGGAGGTAAGTCCATAGTTTCGCTGACATTTCCCCCCGAGAGCTGTGTTTAAAATGCGACACTTACGCTAACATGCGGGTGCCTTCCCTGCCACCCCTTTCAAAGCATCCTGTGCCAGCTCAAAAAAATATTCTGTATTTCATAAATTCACATATACAAATCTTATCCAAGTTAAAACTGCTGAGAGATTTGTAAAGGTTACAGGTTCACTCCGAAAGCTCAGTGAAATAAACAAAAGTTTCTATTTATGTTGTCCACACATTTTGACCTTGCCTTTTAAATTTATTATACAGTATGTCACACTGTGATGGGGAAGAGGTAAAATCTCGTTTATCAGCCTTGTCAAACATGGTGTGTTGATGCTGTTCTACTGTCATTGATATTATTGCGCAACAAGGCTGCATTCCACATCTGCCTGTGGCATGTTGACCATGGCCGCATTCGTGTTCAAGCCATAACTACACAAGCATGCCCTCCTTTATTGTAAATCCCACTGACCTTGGCATTTTGGTCTGATGCTCACTTGCTTTTTGAATTCAATATGTTTAGGCTAGCATGTAATTCCCATACCATGTCAGAAAAACATTACAGAGAAGATACACATGGGTCCTTTATGCACCTTTTACAGGACACTACATGATTGCAGGATTAGCTTGACCAGATATCCTCAGGTTGGTTTAGTATAGGTGAGTGAGGCTATGTGGGCACTTAACACCTGGGAAAATATTGGGAGAGCGGTATCATGAGAAGAAATAGGTAAAATGTGATGAACCACCATCAGAGAGAGAAGGAGTCTCAGCACAGCCAAGGGAGGAGGCCTCGGAGGGGGTCGACTTTCTGTTTGTCTCTCTACTGTTGGAGGGACCACACCCAAATCTCTGCCACAGACACACACACACACACATATAAAAGCAGGAAGCTGATCTGTCAGCCAGCCAACTAGGGTTTCCTGTGGTTGAGGACGACAACCAACTCTCAGATCCAAGAACTTCTGTTTCTATTTACTTCTGCACTCAGATTTTTTTCTTCCTTCCTTTCTTCTCTGGTGTCCCTTTCTCACCTCATTCATCCCTCCCTCCATCTCTTTACCTGACCCTTGTTATCTTCATCTCCTTTCATCATACTGCCCCCCACTCATTTTCCTTCTCTTACTTTGTCCATCTGTCAAGCTAACTATTTTCCTTCTTTTCTATGCGTTCTTCCTCCCTTTCACCCTTTTTCGTCCTTCCTTCCCTTCTTCCTACTTGCCATAACAAGCATACGGCCCCCTCCTGTTACTGGTATGATCGAAAGAGGGTTACAGAATCCCATTTGAGTGTGCCTGTGCCTGTGCCTGTGCCTGTGCGTGGCAGTGCCCCACCCTTGTCCCCCACCCCGCAAACACAACCACACCCTCTCCATTCACAACAGCCCACCAACTTCAAGTCCAACACACAGCCGCATCTCATTTCAAGCTCTGCTAGCTCTGATCTAAGAGGAAGCTAATGGACAGTGAGGTCACATCCAGAAATAGTGTAGGATGGTGGCAGCCTCTGGCTCAGTAAGTTGTGGCACATCTTCATTTAACACTGGAGAAGCTGCATGCCATGCTTGTAACCATCTAAGTCTGTTTCATGGCCTTTCTAGTGACCCCACATATGTGAGTCGGTGGTACATAAAGTCAGTGATGTATCTATTTTTAAAATAAACTGTACATATAAACCATGCAAGTCTTCAATCTGAATATTTTCTTCCCTAAATTTCTCAAGAATATATTTGTTGGTGATAAAGAATAAATATAAAAGACAAAATCTTGTGTTCCATAAATCATCATACAAAATTTAGACACACACACCATTATTGTACAGCATTATTCTCCTTGGTTTTTAAATAAAATTGTCTTTTTTTTAAATCACTAAGAAGAGTGTAAATACATCTTTGGGTATAAATTTTTCTTAGAATTATTTGCCTACTTTGAATTTGATGCACCACAGAAGCCTCTGGTATGAAACCTCATTGAGCACTCAAATACAACTTTTTCATTGATTAATAAATCACTCATGTTTCTATCCTGCTCTAGGACATACACACGCATAACTGTAAATACATAGTGTATCCGTATGGAAAGTGATGATGGTGGTTAGCTGGGTCTATTACCTTACAAAGAACATAGCCTTTGTCCTCTCAGGCGGTGGAACTTTCCCTGCATCCTTTTCCTTTCTAGCGGGGTTTTACGATGTTCACAGTGCTAGAGGAAGGCATGGCCCGGTGGGCTATATGGCCTATACATTCCAACCACATACACACACACACACACACACACACACACACACACACACACACACACGCACACACCAAGGACATTGACAAATACCCTTTGAAGTAGGCTTTCATGGATTAAGGAATCAGAATGTGATTGACACATCATATGTATCCACTGTTGCTGAACATAAACACTATATAATTATCTGATACTGATCTTTTTTTAACTGAGAAATCTGATGCCAGTATTTCCACTTGAAGCCCTGTAAACAATAGCTAGAGACACCACAATAAAGGTTTACTATGACATCATATACACGCTCTTGCCCTTTTATTGCCAAAGATAAGTTCAAACAGCATTCTGAAGGATAAACCATCAATGTGATATTCTTCTTTTTCTGGCAAGTCCCCCTCCTTGTGGTCTCCTATGTCAGGTTCTCCAAGAGCAGTGCTTCATAAAGTGTGGACCTTTGATGGTTTTCTTTGCGAGTAGGGGGGGGGGGGGTCCATGAGATCTGATGTTTTAAAACATTTTTTAAATATACTTTTTTTATATACTTTCATACCCCTTGTAGATTAATTTGCTTTAGTAAAACATGCATACATTTGTTCAATGGTGGTATGCTGCTCTTATGGTTGTATTGCCATCTTGGTCATTGGTTGCATCCACTTTTGGTGGTAAAAAAAAGTATTTCTTCAACGGCACCCGCCAGAACTCCCCCATTACACAGCTGTGCTCTCAGAAGAAATGCGTAGGCATAAGAGGGCTGTGTGTTTGTGTGTTTGTGTATGTGCACAGAGGCACATTTCAGGTTACCTTGTGTAAAGCGGTCAACTGAGTGATCTTAATCTCCTCATTGTATCCTCCTAATCCTCATCATTATATCCACTGCATCCTTTAGACAAACAGTCCTGGAAGTTAATGCTCTAAATCAGTTTGTTCAGAGCAACTTCATCCCTCCCCTCCTTTCATCGTGTCTTTATCCATCCACACTTCTCTTCGTCTTTTCATCTCCTAAATTCCTCTCTGCTAATCCTCTACCCTCCTAGGATTGGGATAAGTTCATGGAGCAGGAGGCCTTGACCATCTGGAGAGGAGAGGAAAGGAGAGAGGAGGGAGGAGAGAGGAGAGAGGAGAGAGAGGAGAGGAGACAGAATGTTCAATACCCCAATACAGGCTGAGGTCTGTTGATGCTAGTCTGAGTGATGCTGGTGTTACCTAGGGGCCAGCTGATATCTGCCTCTGTTGGGCTGTCTGGTTGGACCTCTGGAGTGTGTTGGAAGAGGACTGGCGTAGCGGGAGCTCTCCTCCTGGCTCTCTCCTCCTATCTTCCCACCTACTCTTTCCCTAAACTCCTCTCTGTTTTGGAATCCCCTTCTCGTTCGGTGGCCTCCTCTTCTTTCTTCTCTCTCCATCCATCTATCTCTGTCCCACACTGGATGTCATCAAAATGAGATAAGGCGTTAGGTAGATGTTAATACGAAGAGAGAGCTAAACACACACATTTTCTCTAACCTGCTATCAGAAAGTATCATTGAGGGTTGATTAAATACTTCAACAACCCTTCGACATCCGCAGTCACTGTTATTTAAAGTTTTCTACCGTATTGTTAGTAATTCTGCACGAAACATAACAAAGTCATATTTTGACATGCCCGTAGCGCGGCTGGGTTGCAGCCATATTTTGCATCTAAAACTTTATGAGGCAGCATTCTGGACCACTGAGTCTCGGGGGACCAGCACAGAGCATGTGCATTAGTGTCTTCTGTACCTACCGCGCGTCCACGAATCAATGCTTTGTGATGACGTCACGCTAAACAACACGCTTTCCCGGGCTTTAGGTGATCTAACTCGCTGACATAAAATTTCATAATATAAAGAATAATTTTTGAACTTGCCGCATTCAAGATATGTTTATAATAGTCTAAGATGCGCGTGTTTTCTAACGGCCATCAATGGGGAATAGGCTTTTTGGGCTTAAGAGCATTTGGCTGTAGTACCAGCGTCGGCCACCACACCGGCCAGGGAGCAAGCCTCGCTCCCCACCCCTGGGAATTTGGGTTGAATGCTCGAGAAGAGCCCGTTATGTGCCAGTTGCTCACGCAAGGCCAGTCAAAACACCTAACCTATGACAGATGTCAAAACAGACAAAGTGTTGGGGAATTACCTCCCCCTGCTGGTGAAAAAAAATTGCATATGCAGTTGTACATTTAACTGTCTCGCAGTACGTTTTACGACACAAAAGAATCTTGTAAAAGGGACTTGGCTTTCGGTCTTTTTGGGGGATGAGACCTTATAATATTTGAAGCAGCAATTAGATTTTCTGTCGGAGTGTAATTGTGAGGGCAGACAAGCAGTACAGATATTTGCTGAGAAGACTAAACATCAGGCCTCCCTCCAAACAAAAACCAAACCGAGCCCTCAGTGATACCACATAGCGCCACCGCACACACACATACACACACACACAAATCTCTCTCTCCCTCTAATACACAGACAGGGGAATGGACACACTTTATCTCCCCACAGTTCTGTAGTAATGATTGGTGTCTGCGTCTGGCAGAAATGAAACTCTGAAGTATAAATCATGTATCGTGTTCTCTCTTTAAAACCAAAGACATCCTCTTGAGACCCACAGAGGTCCACCTCGACAGAAAGCAGACAGTTCGGCGCAAATCGACGTCTTAGTGCCAACATGGCATACTGTCACATACAGTACAAGTCCTGAGTGTTTACAGTGTGTGAGTCACTTGGCCCATGGAGCAAAATATACCCTGAATAATAACTATGGGTTTCAGTTAATATACTGTATTACAACTGACTCTATCATTAGCCTTTGAGCAAGACAGTACTGCACTACTGCTGTGTGTCTCAAACCAGGCCAAAACACACTGCAATCAAGGCATTCCCCTTATTTGAATGTACTTAAGTTGAAGGCTCTGTAAATGGCAGAGCCTTGCAAGCAAGGAACATGTCAAAGGTTTAATAACTTGCAGGGTACATGCAACCCGTTTCATCCTCTTCATCAGGCAGCTAGGATAATGACATGATGTAGAAAGGCTGTAGAACACCACAGAACAGAAAAGAAGAGGATAGAATAAAATAGAAAGAACACAGTTGCCAGGATGTTACTGGGAGGGACAGTTATTTTAAAAATAAGCACACTGTCAGCTAAATATAATAAATGATTAAAATACCAGGAACACAGCAACATTGAAAAGGGCCATTACTCTGTTATTTGCGTTAAAATAGAAATGTGTGGCTAACCAATCACACTAATTTAGGAGCGGGAAGCAGTTGCATTATTGTGCTAACCAGCATGCACGGAGGTGACGGAGCCTTCCAATTGTTTTCTAGTGAACAAGAATAGAGCAGAACATGAGAGAAAATGAGCAAGAGGAAAAAATAAAACTGAAATAGATAAGGGTAAAACAAGAAAGAGGATGAACTCTTATGGAAGGGAGGAGACAGGAGATGGAGGGAGACAGAAGGAAGTAGATAAATAAGAAGAGAGGCAGAGGGAGAGAGAAAGAGAGAGAAGTCTGTAATCAATTTGTCTTGTTTTGTGTCTTAAAATAGAGCTCTCCCAGCCTATAAACAGAAACCTACTATTACTACTGCACTGACAAAGCAGATCTAGGAGCCAAGCGCGGGTGTGAGAATGTGTGTGTGCGCGCGCACGGTGGTATGTGTGTGGCCACAAAACACATGGAGCTCATTACAGTGCGGCCCTCTGGGTAATGTGGTTCTGTGAGGGGCCCCATAGAAAACTACAACCGCACATTCTACAATTGCTTTCTTTACCCCCCATCCCCCCTTATTCGTTTGATTGTTATTATTGTTCACAATAATATGAGCTGTGTTTCTTTCTAATCTACAATGCAATCTTTATTGATAAAGTCTAATTACAATTTAGTAATTTAACAGACACGCATGGGGGTAGGAGAGCGTCAGTCAATTGGTTCTGCCCTACATAGGCCTACCTCATTGAGCAAGAAAATCTCTTACCTTTGTGTGTAGACTCAACTGGTCTCTCCCTACATCTGTATTCTGCAGTGGTCCTATAAGGGTGGCTTAATGTGTCCTGTTGTGGTCTGGGCCTGGACTGCAGGGTCCTGCCTCTCTTCCTGCAGGCTTCTAGAAGTTTCTCCCGCAGACGGAGGAACAGTGATAGGCACGAGGGCTAAAGGGAGAGAGAGAGATGGATGACATGTGACTTGCAAAATATGTTTCCCCCTTTCCAACTTTTTTGGGGTCAGAATTTTTCTGGGAAAATTCTTTTATATTAAAAGACGCTGGGTTATCTGCCAAATGTCATCTTCTCTCCCTTTGTCACACATACTGAAACTGAAAATCAGAAAATCGTGTGTTTGACATGAGCTATAGATGTTTATTGTGTGTGTGAGAGAGGGAATAAAAAAATAACATTACTCACGTCGCTATCCAACAGTAAGCTGTGATCAGTGTTAGAATGCGCCAGCAAGTATTTGGAATGGAACAGCCGTCCGTCATAGCTGTGCCAGGGCATCAGGGCAGCGTTGGGCAGTGGGCAGCCACTGGCACAGTTGGCACCCAGTAGGTAACTCAGCCCTCGTACATAGAGGGAGCCCAACTGAACCGCACGGCTCGAGATGTAGGGCAGCTGAAAGGAAAGAAAAAGACACAATGTTCTTTTGTTTGTGTCCTTCTGCATCTACTAACTTAGTTGAAGACATTAATAAATAATACTGACAATAATATTAAGTGCATCCTTGGGAATGTGTTTTGCCTTTTGTGCTAACTAGGATAATTATTTATGGATCATTGTGATATGACAAATGATATTGTTATTGCTCACCCTGGATAAAGGCTACTATGCGTGTCATTTTGTTATTATCTAAAGTTTTCTTTGGTTACATTTCTACACCATGAGGTACTCCATGAGGTCGGAAAGAAGGCTTCCAGCTTTAAGGCTAAAAAACGGTTGCAATAGCCTACTTATTAGAGGGAGGGGTGTGGAGTCATGCTGTACACTGATTATGACCAGAAGCCAGGAAAGAAGAGCAAGATAAATAATGGCGTGGCGGAGGACAGGGGTAGCTGAGTGTAACGGCAGCAGTCGTCAATGGCAGACAGATGTTCTCCGTGTGTATGACTGAATGTCTGTGTGTGTCCTCTGCTCTCACCTGTCGCCTGGCAGATAACACTGATAACAGGGGTGATTACACACACACACACACACACACACACACACACAGGGCCCTGCCTGCCACCTGCTCCCAGTTAAACACAGCCTCACCTACAGCAAACAATGAACCGCTAGACACTGATACAAAAGCCTCCAGGCACGTGTGCACGCACACACACACACATAGAGCATATGTTAAACAAACAAAGAGCAAAGGTAGTGAGTGAGTGAGCGCACACACACACACACGTAGAAGAGGAAAGTGAGAAGGTTTATGTGTGTGTCTGTGTGTGTGTGTGTGTGTGTGTGTGTCCAGTGGGGCGGAGTGTGGTGTAAATAGCTCCATGTGGTGAGCGTCAGCCAGGACAGACAGGCGACTGTCGCCAGCACGCTCTCACTCTTTCCCGGTCACACACACACACACGCACCACAATCACAGTCGCATGGGGAGGAATGTTGCAATGAAACCAACATATCCCAAGAATTACCCACAACCCCCTATCCCCAAACACACGCTCCAACCATTCTAATAATAGATAGTAAAAGTCTCTTTGTCTTATTCTGTACTGTTGTGAAATATAGAAACTTATTTTTTAGTTTTGCTGTGCTGCATGGCAGGATAAATGCTGTGTGTGTGTGTGAGTGTATGAATGGGCAGCGTACACCCTATATGGTTACGGAGGTAAATGGGTCTTTTAGAATAAAGTAAACAGAAAAGTGGTTATATGTTGTTTATTATTAAACTAGCGGCTATTGTTGGCTGTTTGTTCTTCTTGTTACCAGTCCAGGGCTTTCAGGCTGGTACTAGCCGCCATTGTTTTAGCTTGTGTTGTCAGCAAGTTAGTTAGTTCCTTATCTATCCAGGCACAACCACCCACACCCACACAGAAAGGGGGGGGTTACCTAAGGTAACTGCGTTTACTGACTGTTTGTTGTGTGTGTGGGTTTTATAGGTGCTAAAGTCCTGAGAACTGAGAGTGGCATTGGTAAAATAAAAAGTGAACATCTTTGTAGTTAATCTTTTGTGACTTAGTTACTATAGACTTGGTTACTCCCTTACAGTGATGAACTGCATCCAAAGAGTACATTCAAATCAACGCCCAGCTCTAATTATTGTGTAGAAAACAGGCAAGCAGCACAAATACAAATTACTAGACACAAGTATGGCAATTAAGCAGTAAAAATAAATGGGGCTCCGACAAGGCAGCAAATAGCAAATAGCCATTTTCCCAGAGGGGGGAAAAGTACAGCACGCTGCGTTCCACAGACAGACGCCAAAGCCTTGTATCTAAGACCATCCTCATTCGCATAAGCCTGTGTGTCAACACTGTTCAGCTTGCTACATCCAGAGGGCATCACGAATATACTGGGGCAGCCAGGGGAAAGCTTTATAACTCACATTGGATTTAATTTCAACGTATACTTTATGCAGTTTTATTGGTTATTATTGATTGAGGTTTAATGAACCTACAGTGGACGAAAGCAACCTTTTAAAGTTTTATTTTATTGTAATTCTGAGAAGTTGAGCTTCTAGAGATTTTATTAGTTGATGGCTGATGTATTATAATGAAGGGGAAATAGGCTTAGTGGAGGTTAGGAGATGGGAAAAATTGAGCTGCACTGTCTGGTATATACCTTTCATCTCTAAATCTCAAGGAGATAGTCAGGGAGAGTCCCCACTGTACGCTTTAAAAAAAAATCATGCTGTAATTAGACCCACAAAGTAAAAGCTTTCCGGGCAGTCCACACCCTAGACATCCTGGGGCAAAGAGCCCCTAGCCCTCTGCTCAGTGTATATCTAAGGACGTTGATTAGAGAATGTGAACACAATCAAGTCCTTTGAACCGACTCTTTTTCAGCAATCACTACAGCTGAGCTGTGAATTGCCTATGTACGCCCCTATTACAGAGCTTCCAAGATCATTCTAAAAAGGAATTCACAAGTAATTGGATTGAAAATTAAAAGTGGGATGTCCGTAAACTTGTTAAGGATAATGCAATGCTGCAAAGTGAAAAACTCAACTTTGTCCACTAGGGTTCTGAGGTTTCTTGCACTGCAAGCTTTCCTTTGGTGAGAACAAAAGATCTGCAGGGGGTCCTAATCCTGTTCAATGTCGTCCTGAATTCAGCGTCCTTGGTATAACATATAGTGAACAAAAGACACAGAGAATCTAGTCATGGAGAGGAATAGCCTCCAACACCCCACCTTGCCTGTTGTAACATGGAAGGTGCCAGGTTTTAATACTACAGTAGTGACATAGTGACACCATGGCGTCACTTTAGACAATTGACTGTCATGCAAGGGCCACACTGCAGCAACTAGCCAATACTGCAGGTCTGTGAAACCACACTATTCCTCACCAGCGATTGAGGCAGGGACAGGAAGCTCCGCATTTAAGCTCCCGTCATCTCCCGTCTGGCCTACGTTAGCGTTACTAGCTTCATAAAACTTCATAACCTCGTAGCCCTAAAACACCACACCCACTGGCTGCTTTTATTCAATTAAAACCTTTGTTCTTGTGTTAAATGCCATTATGAGATTGGCTCATCCATGGTCCAGGTCAAAACTGTTCTCCACCGATGTATAAAGTAGTAGTAGATAGGGTACACATCCATTTTGTGGTGACCATTTTTGCTCATTCTTGCTCGATTTGCTTATTTCAGCAGTTTTAAATCAATTCATTGCTCTGCCTGGTTTCAACTATTCTTCCTTCTGAATTCCCATTGATGGAATTACACCCTCTCCTTCAGTCAGAGTAACAGTTACAAGATCTTTCTCTGCTTTCTCTGTCATAGGCCTACGGTTATTCTTTTTACATGATCCTTCCCCAAACAAATCTCTATTTTTACACTTCCATGTACACTGCTGATCGGGTCTCGATGAACAAAATATATTAAAGATCAAAATCTTTACTGCACATTGTGTAATTCGTTGAGAACAAAATGACTGGATTCAAACTCACACCGAAAATCAGTAAGTAAACAAATGAAATCACGGGCTGTTCCAACTTGCGTTGGAACAGTATGCACTCCCGACAACGTCTGGGCATGCTTCTGATGAGACGGCGGGTGGTGTACTGGGGGATCCCCTCCCAGACCTGGATCAGGGGAACATGAAGGTCATGTTCCCCAGAATGGCTTCCAGGGACTGCCTACACACTCGAGGCCGGGCATTGTCCTGCACCAGGACGAACCCAGGGCCCTTCTCTCATCTGTGAAGAAAACGGGGCTAAAGCCAATCGAGCTGCAGGGTAATGGGCTACGAGCACAGGCCCCACTAGAGGATGGCGAGCCCTAATGCCACCCTCATGAAATCTGTTTTTGTCAGAAACTGGTCCTGCTGCTGGGTTGATGCCCTTCTACGGCCCTGTCCAGCTCCCCTTGTGTAATAGCCCGTCTCCTGGTATCTCTTCCATGCTCTTGAGACTGTACCGGGAGAAACAGCAAACCTTCTTGTGACAGTACGTATAGATGTGCCATCCAGGAGGAGCTGGACTGCATGTGCAACCTGAATGGGCTGCAGGTACTGTCACTTTGTCGCTACTGGTACAGTAGTGACAAAGACACTAGCAAAATGCAAAACTAGAGAAGAATCAGTCAGGAAGGATAAGGAGAGAGCAATTGTCTGTAGCCACCACCTGCAAAACCATTCCCTTTTTGGGGGATTGTCTTGCTGTTGCCTCTCTAGTGCACCTGTTGTCACTTTCATTTGCACCAAAACAGGTGACATAGATTCACAATCGCATATGCTTCCTAAACTGGACAGATTGAAGTTTAATTGACTTGGTGTTATACTGTGACGATTACGTGTTCCCTTAATATTTTTGAGCAGTGTATTATGCCGTCAATATGTTTTTGTAATAGTGTGTATTTGTGTGTGTGTGACCTTAATGTGCTGAAGGTCCTGGAAGGATTTGAGTCTCAGACACACGGCCTGGCTCAGATAGGCATCCATGTCCTCTAGAGACAAATGCTGCACCTAGACACAAACACAGAGTTATAATTAGAGATGCACCGATCCACTTTTTTTCAGTTTCGATCAGATTCTGATACCTGAATTTGGATGTCTGCCGATACCGACACCAGAGCTCTTTTTTCTTGAATATTATTATTGTTGTTGTTGTTGTTGTTGTTGGTATTATGTGTGAAGTTACATGTGGCTGTAGTAAACCACATAGCACTTCTTGGGGACGCTATTCAATGAATGCTGCTGTCGGTTAACGTGTGTTAATGCGGCCTTATGTCTTTAAGAGGGGGATGCATTGTGGAATATGGGTGCTGCCATCTTGGAGAGGAGAGTGCGTATGTGTGTGTGTTTAGACGCAGGGTCGAGAGAGGCATGTACTGTGTGCTTCCCTGTTCATAAAAAGAAGAGAATAAATGAGAAACTTAGTTGCAAGCAAGACGCCTCCCTCTACTTAATATAATACCCAGAGTAAATTATAAATTGTTAACACGTGAGCAATCCCTGAGGCTGTCCTGACTACGGTTCGGAGCCGAATTAGCGTGTAGAACTGTACAACAAAACAATCTGATAGACTGCTAGCTACCAGAGGCAGCAGGGCTTTGTGCTTTTGACAGTTCATAGACACAACAAAAACAAATTTCTCCTTTGGGAGACAAATAAAGAGACTTTGACTTTGACTTTGACAACATGACCAATTTGTCGCGCTGGCGCACACTTTACATATTACATACATATTTATAATTCATAAAAACATTAGACTATGGAATCTGGATCAGTATGTGGATCGGTAATTGCGTTACCGAGTGCTGGACTCCCAGCCGGAAGGTCGTGGGTTTGAGCCCCAGAGTCGACTTACCTGTAAGCATCCTTGAGCCTTGAGCAAGATGCCCAACTCCTAACTGCTCCATGTAATAGAACAATGTAATTGTAACAAGACCGTCTGCAAATAATCCTTAGTTTCAAAACATGTTTACAAAGCAATCAAATACTTTGAATGCGTAAAAGTTGTCAATTTAAAATCTGTGTCACACAAACATTTGGGCTTACACTTTTCTGTTTACACTAATCACTAAGAGCATCTTAACTATCCACAAACAGGACTTCTCTTGAATGAATCCCCCACCCCCATAAATACTACAATTCAATAGCATGGAAGGACTAAATATAAACAAAAGTGTAGTGTAACCGAAAGACTGAACAGATTATATTATTATATACAAAGTAATGAACACCAACTATGCTACACCCATGCTGTCTGGAATAGTCAACATGACTAAACAAGTAGGCTGTAGGCTGCACCACTGGGATTTCTAACACACCACTCACAATACTTTGCACAGCTAGTCTGTCTGTGAATGTCATATTAATAAATCTATAATAAGAGTAAATTTGTGTTTTAGAGTGATTATTTCGGCTGCACTATTGGTCTCAGAAATACCACAATGACGCCTTTCTACAGCTAAGTTACTGTATGTCTTAGTCTTTGTACTCAATTAATTAATGTGAAACAAAGGTATTTGATGGCTCTGTTCTACCTGAAGATGTTGTGTATGCGAGCTCTAGCACTGGTAATCATTATCCTTTCATTTAATGAAACCAGTTTTAAAATAGTCCACCATCCACTGCATAATATCAAATACAATGGATACAAAATAGCTGAAACTACCTGTAATATTATGTAAGTGACTAGGCAGAGTGTTGCCAGGAGAGAATCATCTATAGTCTGGTACAGCTGGGAGAACTCTTGACAGTCCAGCACCGTCAGAAAGGAGGCCAAGCGAAGATCAGAAACTTCTGGACCAGTGCCGAACCATAACAACTCCAGGCTGGGCTGATCACCTACAAGATGCAAGACATATTCAAGAAGGAAAACAGCAGTGTTTCACATTGGATAACAAACGGTGACATTGCAGACAGATGCCTTTAACTTAAATATATAACTGTATTATTATTATAGTTAGTTTTAATGTTTTTCCCCTCATATTTTTCACTCTAGAGGTAGGATTTTGTACAATGGGACTACTCTTACAGCAAAAAGTGACAAGTTGTTCCAATAATGTTGGTCATGTAACTTTGAGAGCTAAGAAACGTTTAGAGAGATGACTGGAAGAAGATTTGCTTCTTCTTGTTTACATGAGGCATTGGTTTTTGCCAAAAATTAATGCATGTCTACTAAAAGAAATCCTTAGAACTATCTTAACTGCTAATACAGATTTGGAATGGAACAGGTCCTGACAGGTAGTTATTTTATCTGGGTGCAGTACCTGGAATGTTTAGCCAGGTAGGAGTGACCAAGTCAGGTTCCTTCAGTTGGTTTCCATGGAAGACAAACCACTCCTTAACAGCTGGAACTTCCACACTACTGCCTGGAAAACAAGATAGTGGTTTTCAAAAAATATTTATTTATATTATATGATTTATATTTATAATTTATAATTATTAAATCATCTTACAACGGGGGTCAAGCTGAAAACCACAGCTATAAGAAATAAACTGAGAAACTAAGAGAAAACCTGTGGGTTTTGTGCAGGCTGTTTTCTACCCTAAAAGAGTCCATTTAAGCGCAGCTCATCCCTGTATGTGTGTCTCTACCATGATGACTCTGCAGCAGCAGGCCATAGATCCGTTGCCTACACGGCTTGAAGACCAGGGCTTGAGGCAGTAGTTCAGTGTCCTCCTCATCCTCCAGAGTGTTGCTACACTCAACCACTCCTTCACACACAACACTGTACACCATGAAACCCTCTGCTGCTATATGCCTCTCTCTACAGGACTGGGGAAACAAGCAACATGTATTAGTAAAAACGCCACTATTATCTTTGATAGGAGGTAAGAGGTAGTTGGAGCAGACCTTAAGTATTTTACAGCTGACATATCTCTCCATCACACAGGCAGAGCTAGGGGAGAGTGTTGGGATGTCAACGCCCTGGATAGACTCCTGGCCAGGCAGCAGGTAACAGCGAACTCCCCTCTCCAGGACCTCTCTGTCTAGGGCTGACAGAAGCATAGATAGAGGGATAATCCCAGCCTGTCCCTCATCTCTTTCCCGAGCAGAACTCAACAGCTGGGCTAAAGCCAGCACCTTCTCCCCCTTGGAGGCACCAGGGGGTGAACCATTATTCCTCCTGGAAGAAAGAAGGCTTAAAGTGATTAACATAAGTACTAAAATAAAGATCATAGTCAAAAGATTGTCTCTGATGAATTCTGGTTATTTCTTCACTGAAACCAATTTTCTTGGATTTTAGTAGCACTCAGCTCTTATCAAAATTTGAATCAAAAGTATTGTTTAAGAAGAAATTAAATGGGATTTTTGTCAGAACCAAGAAATTAGATATATATTTATCTGTGGAGTCAGTAAGCAGTTAATTCTTGCACTGTTTTTAATAAAAAAGGTATTAGAAAAAAAATAAAAAATAATCGAATGTTTGACCTGTACGTTGCCATGGCATTACTCCTGACATGCTCCATCTGTTCTTCTGACACCACATCGTTGCCTAGCAGACAGGCGAACAGCGGTAACTGGGAAGGAGCCAACCCAATAGATCGGCAGAGGCATTCTCGATCATACAGCACGGTGGTGAGGCCATCTAGGCGCAGCTTAGCTGCTGACAGGTAAGGAGCACTTAAAGGAATTAAGAACTATGTTTAGATATTTGTTCATTTATTTATTCAGGAAGTTTCAGTTCCTCCCAATTCCAAGACATTAGACAAGAATTATGAGAAAAATTAAAAACTAACAACCTGTCATAGATGATGTAGTCTGAGTCTTGTCCCAGAATGCCCATGCTGTCATGGCAACGAGCATAGCTGGCAATTTCATAGTCTGCCTCTTTTACAGAGCAGAAAACCACCTGACCCAATGACCTACAATAATATAAATACCAATGTCAAACACTAAGAATCCTGACAGCATCAACAGCAACATCATAACAGAAACAATACCACCCCCATGAACTCCATTACAATATATTCACATTTATTAGAAGACCATATTTATTGCAGTAGATACTGCAGTAGACACTCACAGCTAAATACATGGCTCTGCTCTTGTTTAGCATCATATACTGACCCTTCCCAAATCTAGTCATCACCAAGTTAAACTTGTGCAGAAAATGAGTGTACTTCACTTGCACACTGTAGTAGGAGTTTCCCTACGATAACTGGTGTATGACCTATTCAGTTATTGACAAATGTACTAATTGTAAGTTGCTTTGGATTAAAGCATCTGCTAAATGCTGTAAATGTAAATGTAGTAGTGTATGTTAACGGACCTGAGAGCGAAAGGTGTGAATGTGGCCAGGCCAGAGGGAAGACAAAACAGCTCTCTACCAGGCTGCTCTCCACAGGCCTTGATGTGACGAAATACTTTTGAAACCTCTGCATTGACTCTGCGTCTTCTTTTTACCTGGAGAGAGGAGATGTTCAGATGTATCTCAAAGAGAAGCTGAAGGACTATACCTTGTAAAGTAGACTAGTAACTGTGGCTTTAAAAGAAAGAGGTTACTACACTTTCCTACATGCAGGCTAGGTACTAACTATCCCTACTGCACTAATTTTCATTTTTAAATTTCTTTCCTAGTAGCTTATTATGAAGATTTCTTAGGGTGATGCAATCAAAGCAAAGATAATCAACAAACAATAACAAAAAATATGACAAGCTATCACAAAACAATTATTAGATGGGCTCTTTATGAATGTCCTTCAAGAACAACTGTTTCAAAACCTTGTGCTATTTCTTACCCACTCCCGTCTCTTCTGCACCTCGACTACACCATCAAAAAAGAAGACCAGTTTTATGCCGACAGAGGTAAAAGCAGCCAGCCACCTCTCCAGGAGGCTCATGTACTCCTTCCACTGACCCCCACACACCCAGTCCTTACAGGAGTACCAGTGGCGCAGGCAGGCCATACCATCCACAACTAGAGTGGGACCTAAGAAAGGAGGACACCAGGTTTATCCTTCTCTTTTGCTTATCAGCATTTCTACTGTGTCAGGGCTCTCATTGGATGATAGCAGTATTACAGTAATTTAATAACAGTTCTGACAGGTTCAAATGATTAAGGACATGAATGCAAGAATGGAATCCATTTGCTTTGATCCGAGTAAAAGAAACTCAACTGGTGGGGTTGGTTGTAGCCTTGTCACCCTGTTTGCCTTTGGCTACATGTTGCCTAGCCATCTCTCTCAAGTCAACAGTCACACAGGCCTCTGGACAGCAGTGGTCCATATAGTGTTGTAGACCTTTTACACCCATTTCTATCGGGGAGAGAGACAGAGATTCCAACCCTGTGCATCTAAATGCTGGCTTTATTAAACGATTAGTGAAAAATAATCGTGCTGCAGTGTATGAACATTTGTATAATAATAATTATAATGAAAAGCACTGTTTTGCTATTCATTGTTCAACGGTGTCAATGTGTTCGGTTATACGGGAAATTACATTTTAGTGTAGCTAGCTCAATTTCAGCTAATGGTGACCGTTAGCTGCCAAGCTACTTCAGAAACCATTCGTTACAGGCAGCATTGTTTTGCACTGTTACTAGCGAAATGCTATAATCGCATGTTGTGCATGTTTAGCTAACTCGAAACTTACTTACGAATAAAGGTCTGAGCCTCCCATTCACACACAAACTACAGGTTGTGTTTGGTTGTATTTCTATGCAAATTACTTCCTATACGTCTTGCGTCATCGCGCTGCAAAACAAAGCACACGTGCTCGGCGCATGGACTTCTGCCTATAGTCTTTGGGCTACAGCTTGATTTCAACGCTCGTCAATTAAATTGAAAAAGCCAAGTGAGGAGCAAATCAGAGCAGTGTATGTGTGGAATTTGTATGGTTACGTATAAAGAATCTGTATTGGATGTGTATTAATTTTATGTCTCCAGTGAGGCTTTTTTCCTGTGTTGTGTGCACAATCAATAGGCCTAGACAACACAATGACAAAAAAAGATTTCTTGGAGATTATGAGTGGCATTAAACTACATGTATTAGAATGGACCTTACTATGATTACTATGGCCTTAATCCTCCTTTATCCTCTACACACAAATATGGGTTAATTGCCTAACTGCCTAACATATCCTTAGTCTACTTAGAATTGGCTCTTTCTAGAGTTTTATTCTATTATACCTTCAACACAAAAAGTGTCCCCTAATCTATTACATTAAGCTTGCTGTCTGTCCAGCTGTCAGCATCTGCCCTGCCTCAGCCAGATGCTATCTGTGTAGACCCCTCTAAAGAGATCCATTCAGGGATGTGTTGTAAATCACTGCCACACACACACACACACACACACACATACACACACACACACACACACACACACATGCACACATACGCACTTTGAGTTCTAGTCAATTCTAATACCTGTGTACATCGTGGGTGATAAAATGTATTGCTGGTCTAATTACCAGCAAGGTCAGTATTTGGATGCCCATTTTGTGTATATATATTTTTAAATATAGAATATAATTATGTAATGTTGTTTTCCTGAGATGCAACAGGTTTGGGTTTGAAGCCAGTGTGTGCACCTCCTTATGTCTTTTCCCTCCCCTTTTGTCTTCCACCCCTTTTGTCCAACCCCCTCTCTATACTGTTGTCTCTCCTCCTTCTTGTTCCCTCTCCTTCACCCCCCCCCCCCCCCCCACCACCACACCACCACACACACACACACACACACACACACCTCCCACACACACACACACACACTTCTCCTGTCCATCACATACATTGTCAGCAAGGATTTCAGTGGGAACAGGTGACATCAGCATTTACAGAAATCATTTAATTTAAATTTAATTTTAGACAGAAAGACATGAGGAAGGTTTGTGTGCAGAAATGGGGTGATAACCTGGGCTCGAATAAGGGGATATAGGGGGTAGGGAATTCTTCCCCTTTTCAGTTGTTGAGGACCCTTATGAGGTATAACAGAGGCATTATATTTAGAATTTACCTTTTTACTTTGCAATGTGTGAACTTTAAAGCCCTGCTACATTCCTTTGCCTTTGGACTTTGTTTACAGCTGGCAATCAAGCTTATCTATCAACTTCCTTTACTAAAAACTGCAGAGAGGCAGAATTACCTTCCAGATACATAAGATATTCACTCTACTTTAGTATGTTCAAAAATATGATTTTAAAGCTACACTAAGCTAAGTTACTGCTATTTCTACCTGGTTAGTACTTCTGCTGGAACAGATATTGTACATCCTAGTCTTTTAATGGAGCAAATAGTGGGTTAGTACTTCTACTGGAGCATAAAATGGTTAGCACTTCAACAACAGCAACAGCATAATACTTCTATGATGCAGATACATGGTTATAGCTCTATTGGAGGAGAGACATGTTTAGTAGTATACTGCTGGAACACATCAAGGGTTAGTATAATGTCCTCCAAACCCTTGTCTTTTGTCCCCTCCCCTCTATCCTCTCTAAAGCTTGACTCAGGAGAAACAGAGGCAGATGTTCCAAAAGCACACGACTGCCCTTAACCCCCTCCTTTTGCAGTGGCTCAGCAGTTAACCCTCTGAAAGAAATGACAAGACAAAACACACACACATGCACACACGCACACTGTTGCCCAAATCTGTAGCTCAACAGTTGTCCAACTGAAAGAATGAACAACACACACACATACACACAGCTCACAATCACGCCCCGTGCTATATCCAAATCTCGCCATGTCCCCCTGATCCCATCCACCCCTGGGTCAGACTTGGTGTCAGAGTCCAGGCCAGGGTCTCTCTGGGCAGCTGGCCTGACTAATCCTCCTCCTGGAGGTCACTGCAAGTTCCCAAGCCAGAGACCCTTGGGGGGCCGGGAGGTGGGTCTGGGGGATTTGTACAAATTCAACAAAACAGGTGTATAGGTAAGTTTATATTGTGATATTTTCCAAATAAATCTGGAAATGTTCCTCTATGATTGCCGGTTAGTGTGGAACAATGCTTCATATTTCAAGATCCGATATACATTAAAAAAAGAAAGGAAAAAAACACACACATATATATATATATATATATATATGTTTTTTTTTGTTTTTTTTATTACATTTAAACCAATACAGATGTAGTCTACATGATGAAATGTAGCCTAAACATTTTTCTATTTTCTATTTCTATTTATTTGAATTTTTACACATTTTCTAAATTTTCCATTAAATTATTTTCTATATATAAATACCATTAATTGAATCAATGAATAGGTCTTATTGAGCACCATTGTTATTTATAAATCGTTGGAATATTTAGGTTATTCAAACATTTTGTTGTTATTCAAACAGACGAGGGGGGCACATGTCCATTTCGACTGTCTCCAAGGATCCTTGTTGCTGCGCGAGCCTTATCCATCAACTCTCCGGTCGAGACACGCGACTCTGTCTTTATTATTATAATCAGTGCCAGACCCTCTCTCACAGCATTACAACGAGCTATCGTATCTATCTATCTATCTATCTATCTATCTATCTATCTATCTATCTATACAGTAGGCTAGCATATATATATATACTGTACATATAGGCTAGATAGATAGATATATAGATATGTCTATCTATATATCTAGGCTATATGTGAACAGTGAACAGTTAATGATTAAACCAAAGAGTAGCTAACGTGTATATTTGATGTGATGGTGAGGATGCGGAGGTTCCCACGAAGGCCACTCAACCATTCCTGGGATCACGCACACGCGCACAAACTCTGGCCATATGGCCACCTCATACCGTTACATGCATTCAGTATATAGTAGCAAAACGCAGTCGACAGAAATGATTAGAGGGAAGGAGGAGGAGAAGGGAAGGAGACCGAAGAAGGAGAGACGATAGTAAAGAGGTAGAACGATGCAGTAATAATAATAATCAATAACACACGCTTGATAGAATAGAGAGATAGATAGAAAGATAGATAGACGAAGTTGAGAAAACACCATTTGGTGGTGTTGTGGTGTTTGGGGAGCAGATGGCCGAAGCTCGAGGAGGGGGGTTGCCCCCCTCCCACCTCCAGAGGCGTGTCCTGTCCCCGCGACCCTTCACAAATCACACGGTCCTCCCTGAGGGGCTCGCGACACCCCGTACAATGAGAATCAATGGGAATTACTGCGCGAGAGAAAGGAATGAATATGCGGCAGGGCGCGAGACCTCTTCCTTTGTTCCCTGTGGGCACAGGTCCTGGTCGCGCACATACACGTGTGCGCACACACGCGCGCGCGAACCCACGCACACAATAGGGAAACACTTGAGTTAAACAATCTAGCCGCAGTTAAACAATTCTTTTACCGTCACGAGCACGCGCGGACATGCACAAACACGAAGGCACACACACACAGGCCAAGGAAGGAGGAACCTGCTTTCTGCACGACATCCCAGAGTCAGAATCACGGAATCGTGGCAATAAATTATGTTGAGAAAAAAGTGCCCTTGTGGTTGTCGGTAGGGAACAGAAAAAGAGGGGGGGCGGAATCACCCTATACGCCCCCCATCGTGCCATGCTTTTCCTTCACGCTTTGCTGGCGTAATCGGAAAATGTGTGCCACGTCATGGTGATGAATGACTGATAGTATATTGGCCTAATACCGAGAGGGGCAGAGAGGGAGAGATACAGCTACAGGGACCTTTGAAACTCGGGATGAGTGGTGTAAATAAAAGGCTTCAAGAGAGGAATTTTACGCCATGCCATATAGAACCATTGTATGCTACTGAGGAGGGGAGGATGGGTTCAACTGGTTAAATAAAATGAGCAGCGTCCAAAACATACATGGGTAGGCTATAGAGGCTATAGAGGCAATGACAATGGTTTGCAACCGGCCACCTCCAGTGGTTCATGTAGCCTATAGCATCGTGCCATTCCATTGGTCCGACCAGAGCAAAATACACCTGTTTTTTTCCGCGTTTAACAGAATATCCCAATAAATCGATTCGGCGCACAATATTGTGTCATCATACTTTTCTGACGTTGCGAAATGACGATTTGTTGATATTGCAATAGAGAACGAAGGAACACGCTTCAGAAGCGACCACTGGTAACATACGGTTTGAAGACTGAATGAAAGCCTTGTTTTGCACAGCCCCCAAAACATTCAAACGTTGTTGCGTGCGTGTGGCGTGCACGAAAAGCAGCTAGAGTTGTTAATTAAGCCCCTTCCCCCCGCACCTCTTTTACGTCCACCCGTGTGTGTGTGTGTGTGTGTGTGTGTGTGTGTGTGTGTGTGTGTACGCTGTTGCATGCGTGCCCATGTTGTTGTGTGTGTGATGGGAGAGATGAGGGAGATGCGCTCCAGAAAAGCAATTTTAGTATATTTCTGAATGGACGGATAGATTTATCTATCTATCTATATATCTATATATCTATCTATCTATATATCTATCTATCTATGGCTCGCGCTCTCTCTCCCTCTCTGGTGCTATATTATTGTGGGAGAGCAGGTGCTGGTACACGAATTACCATACAGCTGAAAGCACAAAGGAAAAAAACTTTAGTCCCCCCGCCCCTCCTCCTCCACCGTCACAAAGTCCCTTAATGACAGCCACGCGAGTGACACACCACAAAGTGTTTTTACTGCCTCGACTGCACGACATCCGCAAAATAAGAGAAATTGGCACGCTGTGCTAGGTGTAAACTGTGTGCGTTTAGCGGTGGTATTTAACCCGATAGGAATATTGCTTACAAATGCATTACGTTTGTTCCTAAACCGTGTCAGTTCTAACAAGTGCGCAAAAATAAGTAAAATAAGCGCCACATCACAGAAAGTTTGAGGAGATTAGCAGAGAGAAATAGATTGATAATGGTTGAAACAGAGTAGCTTTAATAGAGATTCGTTATTAAATTAATTGGACAAATAATTCGTTATAAAATTAGAAGTTGAGATGTTTAGTAATTACTACTAGCCTGTTGGTAGGAACTATAGGTTACATTACGCACAAGACACATAGGCCTCCAGGACAAAGTGGTTTAGTTCCAGAAAACAGACGTAAAATATTATCATATAGGACCAGAGCTTGTTTGAGGGGATTTCTCATTATGAGAAAACCATGGCAAGGGCAACACCATCGGAATGTTGCTGAGCAGATGGTCGCTATAACCCAGTTGGAACGGCTGGCTGCGGGCCGGGTAGGCGAACCAACAACAGACCTTACGCCCGCGTGCGTAGTCTACTGTTGCGTAAATCTTTAGGTCATTTGATGCCGGGATGTGAAGGATTTTATATAGAGGTTGAAGAATTTGTCGGAATGTAAATGGCCCAGTGTGTTTTGTTGTGAAGGAGGCATCAGGGAAGAGGTTGTTGCACATTTAACAGCTCAGTGGCCATTTGGCCTGTTCTTTGAGAAAAAGAGAGGTGGGGGACGGTTTAGAAAAGTAGTGTCCCCCCCCCCCCCCCTTTCTCCCCCCTTCTTTTTTGTGATCGCCCCGGGGCGGACTTGGTGGTGGTGGCGAGGGGAAAAGGGGAGGGGGGCTCATTTGCATCTTATTATCCGTCGCTTGCGCGAGCCCAGTATAAAAGTCCGCAGGACTTGAAGCACAGCAGACACACGCACGGTTATAGAGAGAGACGGACGCGTTTAGGATTAGCAGCTATACCATTATCAATCAAGTGGAAAAATAAACAAGGCCACTGCATCTCCTAACGCTCCGATATTGGAATTATTTGCTTTATTTTATTTTACGAGGAATTTCATTCACTCTCACCCAAGGGGATTCTGCTTCTGTGGAGGATTACTTTACACTCAACTTTTCCCAAGAAAGTTGGTGTCTCGTATGAAGGAGTAAAACACGAAGATCTACAGAACCGGGATAAGAATTTAAACTGTTCCAATTCTTTACTCTTTACGCGTCAACTAAAACCTCAGTCCCATTGACGTATAAAGGGAAACCTGAAAACTTTCTCAATGCTGGTTTGAGCCGGGGCCACACACTTGTGGAACATTCACTGCTGGTTGAAGGGTTGTCAACACAATGGGACGCCTGTGCCTGTTTCTTGCTGTCACTCTCTCACTACTCAGCTGCCAGGTATAAAATCACCAACTTTTACTTTTCTTATATCTTATCCTTTTCCACTATCATCCACTGCTGCTATATTTACCAATATAGACGGCTTATAACCGAAAAAATGATTTATTGTGTGGTGTAGGTGGCTTAATCAATAAGGGGATTGAATCTATTGTGTTGTCCTCATCTTCAGGTTCTGTGCTCCGGCGTTTTTGAGCTGAAGTTGCAGGAGTTCCTCAATAAGAAAGGAGTGACCGGGAATGCCAACTGTTGCGTCGGGGGCTCTGTGCCCCCGCAGGGCTACCAACAGTGCGAATGCAAGACTTTTTTCCGAATCTGCCTGAAGCACTACCAGGCCAACGTCTCACCAGAGCCTCCGTGTACATACGGCGGCGCTGTAACGCCCGTTCTCGGCTCCAACTCATTCCAAGTGCCCGAGACCAATGCAGAAAGCTTCACCAACCCCATCAAGTTTCCCTTTGGCTTCACTTGGCCGGTGAGTGAGATATCTCTGAATATCTATGTAGGCTATTACTTAGGTTTTGATACGTAGGCTAAATTGGCTCATTAACGTAAGACTGTAAGCTTTGAAATGTGAATATATGCGTTATTAAATCTGTTATGTGTTATTAAATCTAACATAATATAACTGAGGCTAATGGCCCATACACCCCACTTCTGAGGGTATTTTTTAGCAGTGAGTGGAACCATTGGGGGGGGGGGGGGGGGGGGGTCAAAAAACCC
>JAODLI010005882.1:0-53030 GCA_027575585.1 Percopsis omiscomaycus | reverse complement strand
TACATACATACATACATACATACATACATACATACATACATACATACATACATACATACATACATACATACATACATCACAGCATTCTTCTGACATTTTAAAAGCCAAAATTGAACGATTATAATATACACATACTTCATGTCTTAAAAGACCTACTGTATACACTCCAATAAATGTTATAGCATCATACAGGGCCCGATGTGGTTTTCATTCCCTGTCAGTTGCATGACTGCACATCATCCCTTCAGAGTGCAGCGTGGTCTAGAAGTGGAAGCCAGTTCTATGAAAGCCTAGTTAGGCACAGTCAGACACTATTGGCCGAGTAGCGTCGGCTTTCTGGTCTGCATAGAGGACATCCATCCACTTCATCACAAAGTCATCTATGTTGAAATGGCTGTCGAGGCCTATCAAGGCGCCATTCAGTTTGCCTCAAGTGAACGGCCAAAGAACCACGAGGAAGACTGGTTAAGAGAGGTTAATAAATCGCTCAGTCCTACACATCCTCAGGCGTGTGGTTCCATACATACAGTACCTCTCCGTTTACTTCCAGTTTTACTTCTTCACTTTCAGCATATTTGCCTATGTATTTTTAGCCCGTCCTGCAAACTTAAGAAACATAAGTATTAGGGGAAGTGGAGAGGAGCCTGGAAAAAGATACTCTATGACTTCAATAAAGGGCTACTGCTCTGCTGAGCCAAGCCTTCTCTCTATCCTCCCCAATCTGTATTCAGGTATGTTCCTGCACTTCACTCAATTACACTAAACCACAACCACAAACATGATTACACAGGGAGGTCACAGCGATCGTACCAGTGCTTAGTTCCACATTAAATGGACAGTATAGCAGTAAAATGGTTGCCATGGACTCATACATCATCATTGTCTATGTTTACTTTCGCTGTCTAAACTTCCAAGGAGCTCATCAGTTTTGCTTCGGCAGAACAATATACAGATGACAGATGACAGATGAAAAGGCGAATATGCAGTTAGTGCAGACTCATGCTAAATGTACCTCGTCTCAAGCTTCTTGAATGTTTTTCCATAATTGGCAGTCGGATGATGTGGCAGATCCCTTTCTTTGTACTGCTTACTCAATGTCTACAATATAATATACACAATATAAAATGTATGTATTTAAACAACGGCGGTTTTTCTAGTGTAGGATAGCTGGAGCGATGGGAAGTGCACTGACTGCCTCAAGTTAAACAGTAACTCGGGTCCAAAGCAATAGTTACTCACTACTAATGCTGCTAACTTTTCACGTCTTTTGCGTGTTTAGAATCTTATAGCTAACAATGACTTACTTTAACAAGGCCCTGGCTAAAGCTACATTTATACATTAATACTATACTTAGCTCCTGAGTAGTAAGGACGGGTCAAATGCAAAGGGAGAAATTCCTCCTCAGGGATCCACTGAGTGCAACTTAAAGCCCCTATACAGACAAGATGTTTGAATGAAATGACGCTAAAATAATTTGTGTTGCGTTTGTAAACGTGGCAAAAAGTCAAATGTTCGTAAGGGCTTTAATTTAGCTGAATTTAAATCAAGTGCCAATGAGCATTTTCAGTGCTTGCTAATCAGCGTGTAAATCAAACCCAATATTAGTTTAATTAGCTGCAGCTTTACCCTGCTAATGACACATCTGTAAAAAGAGATATTTTCAGGATTCATCCCCCTGTAAATACATCAGCAGTAAATTAACAGTAGTCTGTTTTCAGTTATCTGTTTACATCTATTAGGCTTAGAGTGATGTGTTAGTCCCAGAGCATCTCTAATCTGGAAAGCATCCCTAATTTCTTTTGTACAATACGGTTTTACGAGCTCATCACTTAAAGCATATTATTGCCAAAATGTCTCAAGAAAAGAAGCGAGCTTGCAAAACCACATGCCTTCAATCGATTTGTGAGTCATCAGATGGATGCGATGTATAAAATGTTGAACCTCATGCTCACAATGAGAAAGACCGTAAAAATATAATAGAACCTGGGTTGGCCCCCGTTTTTTGTATTGATTAAGTCTTATAATGCCTGGTGTATTGATCAGTCACAGGCGGAGCAGAGCGGAGTAAGCACATTGTGGCCAAGCTCGCTTGCTAAATCAACAGCATATAGTAAACTCACTTTCAGCTTGCCTCCCCCTGATCTTTGAAATGCTAAAGTGTTATAATGTTTGCTAATGTAATGCTAGCATTGACGCATATTAAAGCATGGTGTACAGTATTATAACTAGGAATATTGTTGGGAGACAGAGGGTTGTTGGAGCCTCCGAATCACTCCGAGACTTGTGAGAGGCAACTGAAATGGAGAAACATAAAGAGAAGGGTATAAAGCCGATAACATGCTCAGAATATCCCTAAAATGCTGACAACCGTTTAATCCAGTACTGAGCAAATGCTACATGTGGGAATTACTGATAGTGTCATCCTACAGAACAGATATACAGTGGCAGCTGCTTTGGAGAGGGTTTTCTCAGCAGGACCGACATGAATGATGAAAACAAGCGTCGTAATGAGATCGTAGACGAGGGTTATTGCGAGGCGGAGGTTGTGCCTGCCACCAGCCTCGGTATTAACGGTGGAGACCACTACCAGACTCCACGTGCTTCCAGTAAAGAAGGTCAGTGTTAGGATCCGCGAGCACATTGATGTGGTTGTAAAGTCGACAGCTCCGTCTCTACCTTCAGGGATCTCATTAAATGGGGAAATAAAACTTAACAGGGCTCAAAGAGCAGGAAACCATTTTTTTTCTTCATGGAGGGGGCATAAAATAGAAGACAGGCTTACACTCAACCACTACCACCATAAAGCATGCTTAAATTCTTCCACACACACATACTGGTTAAAGGAGTGGTTCTATTTATTGGCCAGAGGGGGCAGAGAGGAGTTAAGACTGGCCTCCGGTAACACATACACATATGTACCTCATATTTTAATTCAAACTATATGGTGTTGCAACAAATCAAGCAGTTCTTGATTTCATAGTGCTCGGACGTTACACCCTGGCCAAAACGGGAAGTTTTAAAATACTATAATACCAGATGTATAACACTGCCACTTTTATGTCCTAAACCAATATGCCTGTCCGCTGAGTCCTGCTAAATTACCTCCTAAAGCATTTCTGCCACAAGGTGCCGGTGAAGATGTTAGATCTAAGCCCTTGTGCTACCCTCATACTTGCATTCAAAATTGATAACCTTATATAAGATGTTGCAGAGTCAACCGTGGCTCAGAGGGCAGGCAGCAGAGAAGAGATCCAGTTAGAATATTCTGTTTGAATTTCAGCATGCTCACTCTCTCCTCCCTCCTTGGCACTAACAGAACAGACTCATGACTGCATCCCTGACACAAGTGGTAAACAAGTCAGAGAATCTGGGGAACTCCCACAAGCTTTTCACACTGGCCCCTCAAACACACAGAACTGTAAACACTATAAATGAACAGCTATACAAACATTCTATAAACATCCACTGACTGGCTGCCTGAATGTGACTAAAATGTAATCGTACATCAGCATAAACCTTCCAGACATATTTTAAAAAATAAATAATATTCCTTGGGCTCTTGATGGAGACACTCCAACACTCTCCCTACACCCTCGTTCACCCTTGAATCAATGCCACATACTGTATCGTTACATCTCCGTATAACAAACTTAGCCGCTTAAAACAATAAGAATTCTCTAGTACAGCAGTTCTAAGTGCTCCGAGAGGGAATCCAGATTTATTGGGTGAGGATGGCAGAATCTAGATGTGACTGCGTAATGCTAGCATTGGTCTGAATGGTTTTGTTCATCCTTTCTTTCAGATTACAAAACTACTGAAACCATGTTTTCTATCTACCTTCTTCAGAATATCCACTTCCCCGTCAGGAAAAGTTTTATTCTATGTAACGAGGGACTGAGGATTTGGATGGCATACCTCCTTGTAATCATATTTGAATATGAGAGTAGATAACACACACACATCCTCACGGATAAGAAATAAAACGCTGATCCACATTGTTGACTTGAAGCACTCGCATCTGATCTTCAGGTAAAGGTGAGACGAGGCTCTCTTGTTGACGCCATCGCCGTTCTAGTCTCTAGACACCTCTGACAGGGAGGACTTCCCGTGCTGTTATCTGACTGACTATCTGTAAGAGTGAAGCCATCTGCTGGCAGGGGGAATAGATCATGCCAGAGTTCCTGCAGGCTAGCGTGTATGCGGCCCATCAGTCACAAGAACAGCACTATCCACGGCACCTGGAAGATTAGCTCTGCTGAGGCTTCAGATGGATTGTTATCATTGGATGAAATATCCAACTATCATCATACGTTTTCCTCCAGTTTGTATTATTGACAGTGATCTGTTTATCCTTCAAGTGGGAAAGTCTGTTTTCTAGATCAGTTTGAAGTGCGGGGTAAGCTTACAGCTGCAGTTCTCGTGGAGCAAGTGCATTTGAAGTATCTTCCTCAAGGACACTTCAGCAGATTTCAATTCCTGCTCCTTTGACTCCTTAACTTGTCTAGAACATTCAGTGAGTAAATAACAGAGCACGGGAACCTGTTCTGCACTATCATTCCCATTATAACTGATTCAATTAAATCCTCATGCCAATTTTTTGAGTCATGCTCCATTTGTGGCATAAAGTATTTCTGTAGAGACTACAACTCATAACATTCCACTTCGCTACATTGTACTTTTATTATGGGCTAAATAGCATAACTGGAAAATCCCATGAAACACACAAAATAATAACAAGAAGTAGTGTAGGCCAACTGGAACTTCGCATAATGAGAGCACATTTATTGTGATTATGTATTTGGAGAGTGTGCACAGATACACAGTAATTTGTATATGTATTTGAATATTTTGACATTCAGCTAAAAATGGTCTTTATTTTATTGATGTGTTTATATATCCTGTTATGATTGGGTTTTTGGAGTATGCTGTTCACGTGTTGGCGCATATCATACACCAATGACAGAAAAGAAGATAAACCCTTATCTGGCCCGTACAGACTCTGGGGACCATTTGCATTTACTTCATCTTGTGTTGATTGCACTAGATTGCTAACAGAGCCCGGCTTTGTTTATCTGCAAAACGGTGCAGTGCTTTGACCAAAACAGTGGAAAAAAACAACCCGTCTATGCTCACCTAATGTATATGAAACTTGCATGGTACTTTGTGTCTTTTTTCCATGTGGTGCACCACATTCACAAAATAAAACAAAAATTTATTTTGAGGAATGAAACCTCAAAATGGTATGTTCGCCTCCACAGAACCAGGATGTATTGAAGCGAGCTTGACCGTGATTTAAACGTTACTTTTGGCAAAAACAAAACACTTTTAAGCATTTTGTATGTATCCTTATTGATTTATTAGGTAATTTTGTTTTTTGTTTCCTCAGAGAAACCTATAGCTAGCAACTTTAGCTCTGCGGTTGAGAGGAAGAAGTGTTTTAACAGTCTCAGATACTGACACACCAGTGATATTGTAAATGATGTGACATTCAGATATGGATTGTTTTGGTGAAGTTACATGTGAAGGTCTCTGGGAATTACCTGTCCGACCCCTTCTCCGATTTTGGAAAAGCTGTTGGTAACATGGTCCCCACTTCCAACCGCTGTTTGTCTGTCAACACCTGGATCCCATTGACTCCAGCACACAGGCCAGGAGGACTGTGCCCCTGGGAGCGACTACAGTGAAAAACAATTACAACCAGCTTCTCGCACTCCATCCTGGTCCCAGTGCCTCTTTCACAATCTTCTACACATAATTACATGGCTGTTTTGGGTGACGTGTCATCCCCCTCGCACATGCTATTAATTCAATGCCCTGTAGTGCTTACAATATTACTGCTGCGTACAGTGAACAGCAGAGTTCAGACTTGTAAAGCCATGCAGCAAACTGTGGACTCTGACATAATTGTATGTTCATGTCCACAGTAATTGCACAATGGATGAGTATTATAAAGTAGAATTGCAGGTAGACCATTGGACATGGACTGTAGGCAGAAGACTTATGAGCATTTCTTTCTTGTAATGGCATTGGGTCTTGAATACCAATGAATCCGCTGAATAACAAACTTGGCCTTGATCGCCTACACCTTCCATCATTCTGCACAAACCCGTGTTCTGCTCATCCTTGCTTGCCAGATGCTAATGTTCTAGCTATAGTAGCCAAATGACAACGGCTTTGTGCCAATGCAGGTGTTCGGCTTGAATCAACCACATTTTGAATCAACCAACCAATTTACTACATTCTTTGCTAGGTTTGATCCATATACACTAGCATTGCCGGGAAAGTAAGATATGCCTAAGTCATTTGAGCAGGATGTGACGTGGGTTATTATTGACACTAGTTTGGTAAAACCATTCTGATTTTGCAAGCTCTGTCTCTACGATTTGCTTCGCTTTGCAAATCAGTGTGGGAACTCTCCACTAAAAACCATTTGTCAGCCAGACGGTGCCAATAGTTGTCAATCAAAACAAGACCCAGGTGGGGGCAAATAATCGCTGTCAGCATCAACTAAACTACCCACCTGGACTGGCTGCTGGTTCAGTAACCAGGCCAATTGAGAGTTCCCGGACTAATATGCAAGGCGAAGCAAATCATTAAGGTGGATCTTGCAAAATCAGGAGTTTTACCGGGCTATACTAATACAGAAACAACGGTAGCTCTTCTCACCTCCCCCTTCATGCCCCCAACGCCTACGGAAACATCTAGCCCCTCGTGTTTGGCAGGAGAGTGCCTGAGGTCCTGCCTTCTAGCTTTACAAGCTGTTAGAATCGCAGAAGCCATCTTGTAAATGACCAATTAAATGAAAATATATCTGGAGGGACTGCATACCTGCCCGGAAGGAACCATAAACTCTATTACGGGGGGTTGGCCTGTGCGGGAGGCTCTGTTAAGGATAATTGCAGCTGGGGAATTCTCACCCAACCTAACACACACAGAAATACTCTGAAAAGACTGTTTGTGTTGCTAGGTCTGATAAGATTTGAACCGTATCCTTACAAGGCAAGAGAACATTTTCCATTCTCACATTTTCATTCATCATGCTGCAGAATGTGCCAAACCGATTGCCGCTGATGTTAGGGGGAAGATCTACTAATAAAACTGATTACTTTCTCGGGCTGATGAACGTTATAATAAATGTTAAGTCCCCATCTGTTGTGAGATACGTTAATCGGTGTTAAACAGCATTGATTTTACTGAATACACACACACTATAACACACAAGCAGGAACCATAACCTTGACAACCTGAATAAATAAAGAAACAACAAGAACTGTTTCTGTTTTACCTAATATTTGAAACACAGGCATGGCAATGTTGCTTAATACTATGGTCTAAACACGGCTAGACAAAGCCATGATTGCTCTGTCAGGCTGGTGATATTGCTCGATATACATTTAGAACACAAAACGCCACACACAGCATACATAACAAGCAGCACATACAAAAAACTAAAGGAGAATAATGGGGCTGTGCACACAAAATACCTTCTCGACTGTGAAATCAGAGGGGAAAATGGCAACATGAAGAATGGACATAATTCTAAAAGAAAGGGGAAGAGGCTTACTGTTGCTATGACGCACATTTATTTTTCCTATGGTATGATGTTAGTTTCGCTGTTGCTATAACAACATTAAAATATTATAGAATATATTCATATTCATCAGACTGTTTATCTTTGACACATGGGGGAATTTTACATTCTCAAGTTGTAGTTATTACACAGAATTAGTACCAGCTCATGTTTTTACGTTTGATACCTTCAGATGACAGTGCTGGCACTGCAGTTTTATCAAGATTGAAACTTTCCACGTCTGTGAAATGCGTCTGTTGCATGTTTACAAATCGCTAAACAATTGGAATCCAGTGCAGTAGAAACCTTGACATGTATTCTGTGTGCACGGACCCCAAGTCTGTGTGGCATTTAAAACACAGCGGGGTCTTTTCCCCCCATCTGCAAACGCAGGACAGAGGAGGATGAGGAGGAGCAGTCTGTCCACGTTGTCTTCCCTCTAACACAGCACCCACTCCCCTCCTTCATCCCTCCATCATCTCCCTCTCCTAGACCCCCCCCCCCCATTCCTTCTCTTCCACAGAGCTGTGTGGGGGGTGATTCCTCTCAAGCTCAAACACAATGCATTATGGATCTCACTATTCAACAGGAGAGCAGAGCCATTTTTTTTCTTTTTGCAATGGTGTTTATGTATTAACACGACCAAACTACGTGTTTTGTAGCTTGCAACACCCCCCCCCCCCCCTTCCCCCGTGCATGTACATGCACACGTGCACGAGAGCGGGGGAAGGGGTGGTGGTGGTGGTGGGGAGGGGGGGGAGTGGTAAGCCTCAGTATGAACCCTATTTATGGGTCAAGAAGGATGGAAAGCCACTGTGCTCACTAATAATTCTCCTGATGATAGTTTAACTATCGTTCCCTCTAACACGCACGGACCCTCACTCATCATTCTGCATTCCAACAAGTACATCGTTACCATGCATTTAGCTTAGATTAGGGCACTGGGATTTTAAAACAAAAGTCCCATTTTGTGTACACTAGCTGCATTTGACAAAAGCTGTCAGCACCTTGTGGGCTCACAAGTCCAGGTAGTTTCGTTTTGAGTTGATTGCACAGTGAAAATAGTGGCTCATCCTGTCTCCCTCTGCGTCCTCAGCGGGGCGTTCTGACTGTGTCCTGGAAACCCACCAGGCCTTTGGCAGCGACATCACAAGTGGCTTCCTCCCAATACTGCCAGCCCAAACTGCAAAAGTAAACAAAAAGAGTGGCGAACGACTCCGCTGATCTTTCACGGGATCGGGTCTATGCATTGCTTCGTTCCTCTAGCAGGACAAATGAGCACGCAGCCATTTGATCGACGCGTGTGCATAACAGAACCTCCTGTTTAGGCTGTTGAGGATATATATCCATACCCCATGGAAGATCAGAAAAACAAGTTACGTATATCTTTACACTGGAAGCTCCATGATCAGGACTCGGGGGCCCTTTCTCTGAATTTCACCAAAAATATAGTGCAATATATGGATCCCAAACATACTGCTGGATCATCAATTTATCTGCAAGGCAAGCGATCCTCTCAGGATGGTCAGCAGCTTGACCCTTTTACTGGAAAGGCCCTGAGCCAAAACTCCTATCCCACTGGGAGCACTGCTGCTCCATTTGGTCCAGTAGTTTGTCTACCGAGTCCTCCTTGTTCTCCAGCTTCAAGTACCTCCTGCTGCAGCCCAGGTCCAGTCGAGGCCAGCTGCGGCGGGTCAGCTCCTCGGCGAAGGCCAAGTCCGACGGCTCCGCCGCCTCCCCGGGCGCGTTCGTCTTCATATTCACGCACGTCTGCAGGCTGGCGTCTCTCCTGACGGTAAGGGGACCTCTCTGACCCTCCCCGCCGGATCCCGGTGCCCGGCGGTCCGCGCACGGCGGCAGCGCAGTTCTGGGCTCGTGCGGGTTAGTCCTGTAGCTCACGCTGTGGCAGCGCCTGGGCTGGGCGCCGCCCCCCTCCCAGTCGTCCCCCCCCAGCGTGGACATGGAGCTGGCTGACACCAGGCAGGACGGGGCCAGCGGGCGCTGGAACGCGCCGCCCCGCCCGGGCTGGCCGGCCGACGCCGCCGCGAGGTCCGTCCCGCTGCAATTCCGGGAGTCGGACCGGGAGGAGTAGAGCGTGGAGGGCGTGGAGGGCGTGGAGGGCGTGGAGGGCGTGGACTCCTGGTGGTGCAGCGCCTCCGTCCGTAAGGTGGCCTGCTGGTAGACGCTGGCTGGCCTGCCCTCCTGCCCCCCCGCAGGCTCTCGGATGCGGAGCAGGGGCTCCGAGGAGGCCAGCTGCTGCAAGCAGAGGATGTTCATGTGGGCGGCGGGCAGGCTGCTCACCCACTGGTAGTGCCGGGACATGGAGTTGGTCGCCGCCATCTCGGTGAGGTCGGCCGAGGGCACGACCGCCGACACGGAGCAGATGACGCTGCGCATCTGGGCCAGCAGCATCTGGGTCTCCCGGTCGCGGTTCTCGTACAGCACAGTGTTGGCGCAGATGAGGATGAAGAGCCCCACGCCCATGATGACGGGGCCCAGCAGCTTCATGCGGTCGCTGTGGGCCGGGCCGGCGCCGGACAGCAGGCTCTTGGCGCCCAGACTCCAGCCGGACGCCTGCGGGTCAGAGGGGTCCCTCCCCCCGTCGCCTGCCTCCGCCGCGGGCCCCGGGACGGGGAAGCGAGACGCTCTGTAGGGCCAGTATCCCGCCACAGCCAGGGCGGTGCCAACGACCACCACGATGAGCCCCAGCACCAGGAAGGCTCCCGGCATGGAGCGGATGCGCAGCTTGCCTTGGATCAGCCCGGCCTTTTTCTTCCTGCTTCGCAGGCTGAAGCGAGGCTTCCGCTGACGGGAGGGGGAGGTTGGCACGGTCTTCATGGCGCAGCTCGATCCAGGCCCTTCACTCCTGGCCACGCCCTACCGGAGGACTGTGGGAGTAGGGGATGGTTAATGGTCCAAAGATAACCATAATGGAATCAGCTCTTATTATGTCTGTTCATTAAAAAAGACATGCAGGCATATTGTTTCCCAGCTCTAGTACAGTGCAGTGTTTGCATTAGTCACAGAAAATAAAAGAAATGCCACAGACAAGAAAAAAAATGTGGCACTTTCTCAAACAGCCTGTTGTCAGCAGGGAGTTTGTAAACTGGAAAAGGTACAAACACTTCTTCTCGAGTTCCTATATGGTCATAAACAAGGTGCAGCGAAATGGAAAAACAGTCTTCTGACAGTTTGACTGCAATTACCGGTCTGACTGCTACAGAGACGGGTAAGCTGTGTGCATGCAACGCACAGCATCTTTATACACACACATAAAGACATGCCTGGTTATAGTGTCTTGATTTACACACCAGCCAGGCTGCTGGTTTCACCTTGGACTACTGTATATGACCCTTTGCTTTGATTTAATGATGATGTACATTTAGATTTCATATATTGTTCTATGTTGTTGCCACTTTTGTTGGTTTGTTGTTGCTAATCTAAATGTTGCTAATCTATACATATAGAATGTATACTTCCTAGGCCTAGTCCACCTACATAAATGGATTCTTTGACATATTTACAGTTTTTTTTATTGAAAGGCACACGCAAACCTTCATGGTTCAAAACCAAATGCGTACTAACATTTTTTATTTAGTTTATTGTAAAACCTACAAGCCCCTAGACAATGCTTTACCCAAACTACTGTATTCTGATTATTTTTCTTGCTGGTCTGCAGCTACAAGGTCAATGTATTGTAAGTCTGTGACAGATGAGAAGTAATGGTGTTTTGAGGATAAAAATTCGAATTTGGCTGTTGGCCAGTTCATTATCTAAATCCCCTGCAGACTAGTAAAGTAGGAACGCTACAGGAATGTCCACAAGAAGAGAAATGACACCATTTCACCAACAGTCAACATGCTGAAAGAGATTTATTAAAAAATTTGAAAACTTGAATGCATTTGAATCTAGAGGCCGTAATGGCCCTTAAATTGGAGACTATAACTACAATGACTAATTCAAGAATATTCAAGATAATTTGCTTATATATATATTAATATATCTTGCCCAAAACACAAAATACAAGACTTTTTTACAACATGTTTGCACATGCTTTGTTCCACAAATCAGCCATCAAAGAACATTCCCTTCATACATTATGGTCACTAATAGAATCAATCTAAATGTATGATACTAACCAGACCATACCTTTAATTTCCATGTTTTTCCACTCACTTTAAAAGGGCGAAGAATGTGGACAACCGCCCAAATCATGTGGAAAGCCACAAGTTGTGTTCCTTGATTACATTAGATATATGGTGGTAATAACAGAATGCGTATATTCCATTGCTGCCAAGAACACGGTTTTGATAAGGAAAAGGTGGCTGCAGGCATTCCTTCTTAGTCATTTTTCTAAAAGAAATGACTGTAGCCTATTTGCGCAAGCAACAGCATCGAAATAGTTATTAATGTTGGGCACTGAGTGTCCGTGCCGTGCCAAAGCGAACCGATTATGAGCGACGTCTTCATAATAACCCAGTTTTCAACGCTATACTAATTATCCTAACTATAATTACAGATTAAGCATTCCATTCCCATTTACTTCGACGAATTAAAGTGTGGCCGCGCGCGCGCACGCACGCACTCACCCACACACGCACATTTCTGCAAAATGTATAATTCTACTGCAGTAGGCTATTTACCTTTACCTGAACGACGAATAGACTAGTCTCCGTTTACCTCAGCGGACCATCTTCCAAATAGGTTTGCTGTTGCAATTGTAGCTACTAACCCTGTAGACAGTGCCAGACTGCCCGTAATCTGCCGGAACGCGGGGATGCTGCATGCTGGAATCCCCCCACAACAAATGACTGCTATGCAAAAAATGATCAACCTCACTTAGTTACATTTTCCAAACAATCTGTAGCAAGCAGGGAGACTATAATCCTACATTTCTGTATTAAAATTGCATTTAAGCGGTGGGCCAATTTGAAAAGGCATTTTGGGTAGGCTATCTAATGTAAAATGAATTCTACTTTTGGAAACTTGCCTGTATTTATCGTAACTTTCCTTAGGTTGTTGGTTGTTTCACGACCCATTATATCCAGGTAATGTAGCCTACACTGCAGTCCACTGAACTTTGACATGAAAAACGTGCCTCAAAAATACAGCAAACGAAAATAATGATCCGTCGAATATGTCCTGAAACATCCGACATCAAACGTGCGATTGAAACTTATTCAGACAGTGATAACGTTCCATACATAATCCAAAACTCATTCTCTTCAAACCAGCACAAGTTTTCAGCAGCTCAGTTTTCTCAGTATTGTCAAATGTGCAGGAATAAGGCAAAGACTTCTCATTCCATATATATTTTTCAAAATAAAAGCAGTTTCCCCTATCAGTCAAAGTTTGCAATTTTGATATTGCTGCCTTATGTGTATAGCCTACTGCAATAATAATAATAGTTGCTTTTGGTTTGAATCTCTGAGAACGCATGGCCCTCTCACCTGAGTGGTGAGGCACTGCTCACTACTCCTCAAGGTGGGGAGTCTCAGGCTCACACTATTCTCCACCTTTTCCCCCACAGCCGCTTTAACATTAAACTTAACTTACCAGTTTTGTTTCAGACATATACAGTGAGCTGGGTGGAACATTTGTGGTACTGTGTGTGCTATGCCATCAGGGAGTAGCCTATACCTGGATATTGAATTATGTGCAGTAGTCTCCTTTACTTGCACATATGGCAGCACATTACCTGCTTTAATTAACCACGTTGTGGATTGCAACAAGGGAAAGAAGAGTAATAATGAACATGTAGGAATAACTAACAATACTATGGAGACATTACATAGAAGAGACAGACTGCTTCATGGGGGCAGGGAAGGATAGTCTAGTGGTCTAGGTGTTGGACTACCAGCCAGAAGGTTGTGGGTTCAAGCCCCAGAGTTGGTGTATATGTAAGCAACCTCGAGCAAGATGCCTAACCCCTATCTACTCCATGTAATAGCATCATGTAATTGTAAGCTTTGGATAAAAGTTTCTGCTAAATGGCCTAATTATACTTATAGAGTTCCTGAATAGAACTCTGTCTATGGGAGAAGTCCAGAATGCCAAAGATGGCGCTTGTATGCACATCCCGCCCCTCCCCCCAATTGTCTTTATAATGGTAGATTGGGAAACCTATTAAGCCAATCATGTGGTTGCACTGACCTTGCACATGCGTAGTAGAAGTATAAATTGCCTGAAGTAACTGCCTTTTCATTACCAAGATGGCTACCAACCAACAATCTCCAGTCTCCATACTCTGCAACAGCAGGACGCAACTTCGAATTAACACTTCAAACAATCTGACAATATCTAATTACCAATGACTGCAAAACCGAGGTCATAACACTAGCTGCTTGTCAAAACGTGAAGCAGGCTAACTACAAAAATTGTCTGTATAATAATACAAAATATAATAAAGCACCCCATGTTTTCACCCAATATGTTGGTGTTCTCTATTGCACTTGTTCAACAATTATCGTTCTTTTATTTTGATGGAAAAATCTCTAAACCGGAAGTATTGTTTTTTTGGTAATCATAATTAACTTGATTTGCCTTACTGTTTTTTAGTAAGGTAGCATTTGTATAATTTCATATTGTGAGATTGTAAGTAATATTACAGCTACATTAGAGTGAAATTATGGAAATTAATAAGTATGGTTACATTTCAGGTAGAAATATTTTCTGAATATGCAGGAACTTGGAAGTTCCAAGTTCAACTTGTGTGAAAGTAGCATATATAGTGAAAGAGCCTACCAATGACAGCGTCAGCCTACACTGCGTTTTGGCATAGGTATATAACATAGGCCTATTTTAATGACCTTATATTCAAAACGGCTTTTGATTGACTGGGATCAAATTGTATTACTTATTCTGGACAGTGCAACGTCAATTCCCCTGGTTGTTCATTGAGTCTTCCACCGATTGGCAGGAATGTAAAATTGCAGTCTAATAATCTGATTGCAGGATGGACTAATTGCCTTCAGCAATGAATCATAATCGGATAAAGCTCTGCACAGCGCAACCGATACAAAATTAATTTTGGCGCTACATTCAGTCTGAATGTAATAAACAACAATAATAAAACAGTTGTATTTCTCATCCGAGTGGTGTTTACACACACAACACACACAGCTGCTGTAGCATTTATGTTGCAATAAAATCATATTAAGGCTGATATTAAAAAGTCAGATCGAACCGTAACCTTTCTCGGTCAAAGTCACGATAGAACGTCCCATGTCTCAGACTTACAAGTCTTTATCGACACCTAGTGGATATTTGTGAATACTGCAGTTCTACAATGTTCAATAATAAATAAAATAATATCATTGTATAGCCTGTCTAACATACATGTATACAATGTAATCAATAAAATAACTAAGTAAACCAGGTATTTCCTTTTCCTACATTAGTGGTAAAACAACTTTAGAGTGTCATGAACAGCAACCAGAGCAGTATTGATCTGCTCTGTGTTCTCGTGTTCTGTCTTCATGCCTGACTGCTGCTGGCTGCTCTCTGCTCCCGCGCTGGTCATGCGTCACTGCGCCTGCAGGTGGCCACCGACTCACAAGCCTGTTTCACTGCAGACAGGAGAACCCTGAGGAACCCACATGTTTTCCGCCACAGCTGAACACACTTATAAAAGATACATGTTTTTGCCCTGTCAGAGAACAGCATATAATTACTGGGCACTTTGGGTGATGCAAAAAAGAAGAAGAAAAGCTATGCTAGCCATGGGATGTTGGGGTTTTTATTGCACCCCAATAAAGGTGGCAATTGTAAAACGTTAACATTAACAAAAGAGCTAGTTTTGTCTAACTGGCTTTGGCACGTACCATTTGTGAACGTGTGTTTGTATATGTGTTTGTGTGCCTGCCAAAAGGAAGAGGAGGGAATGCCGCACACATTGGAGACGCACCTTCTTGAAAACATCAAGGTTCCACGCTGACACCCTCCTGAGAGGCTGCTGAACATGAAGTCAGGGAAGCTCTCTGTAGTTCACCAATGGAGCCTCTGTAGTCAAGCACAGTAGCCTATATCTACTCTAATGCTCATGTTTACAATGATATCATTTGGAAGGCTTATAGTGAGTGCAGTTACAAGTATTCAGGAGCAGGGAGTTACCACCTCTAACCACCCTAACCACCAGCCTATGCTCCCCCCTGTAGATGTCTCCTCTGGTGTTCCTGACCCCCAATGTGAGAACCACTAGCAGCAGGGGATGATTTTTAAAAGGTGAAGATGTTTAACTATGTGCACCAGCCTCAAATGCTTAGTGATTTTGACGAATTTCTCTGCGATGTTAGCATCTCTTATACACCTAAAACAAAAACTGCTTTCACATGTTGACAGACAAATGGATGCGGCAGACCAATAGTCTAGCAACCTCCTAGATTAGAATAAATGAGGTCTACCCACAGCTTTGCCAGTGGGGTAACGTTCCCTTTAAAGCCTCCCTCGTGCTTGACTGAAATCAGCCCGAGGAGACTGGTGGAGTCGATGGCCCGAGCAGATAAGTGTTGCCATGCTGTGCCTACGTGAGGTTTGAAGCACCCTGCCAACGCTCAGTGACACAACGATAAATAAGATGAGAGACTGAACGGATAAGACATAAAAGCTGCCGGATTCTTTCCATAAACACGTGTGTGGGCGGAAACAGACACATAGTCTGACAGAAATCAGAAGATAGCACTTGTCTGGATCAGAACCACTGTTTTCACTGAATTTAATACACTTGTGGTGCTTGCAGAAATTTCATTACATATCTCTTGCTATGTTAGTCAGTTGTTACAGAACTAGACTATTTTAGTTTTAGGTAGTAATTCACGTTTTCTCCACCTGTGGTGGCACTTTACTTTGTGTGGTGGTGCACCTTGCTAATTAGGCTGCGTTTGATTTAGAGAACATAAAGTGATAATGATACACCTCATTAATCCCTGTGGGGATGTATTATTTAATTGTGATTTTTTTTCACTCACTTTCAACGTCACCCCTGGAGACTGTGGTGGTAAGGTATTTGGTCAGAAATGCCAGGGCATTTTGTCTAGGAGACAAACTAGAGTAGACAAAATAGGGTATCCCCCTCCACTTTAAAACTACAAAACTCTCTCCACTGTTTCCCTCAGACCAGTCTGTGCCCACCTTGACATTCTTACCTCACGTTTTACGATTCTCTAATCCGGTCTGCTGAACAACTCTAGGCTTCTCTAGGCTTCACTGAACATGGAAGGATCCACTGGCAATAATCTGATGGACACAGCTTGAGGTCACAACTGCAGTATAAGGTGGCCTGATTCAGGTCTGTAGCCCGCTGGAATGCACTGTATGGTCATACAATGTCAGGATTTGTAAATAGCAAGCGTAGGAGCACATAAGAGCCTCATAAATACCCCAACATTAGTGTGCACAGGAAATAAGCCATTAGTGGAGCAATCTTTGTTTGTTAGCTTGTTGATCAGAAAATAAATGTAATTAGTTCTGGCTCTGGGACCTCCCTGTGGCTGTAAATCTTGATGTTATTCTAGAGAAAAACAATTAACAAGAATAAGAAGGAGATTAAGATGGTTACACTGGTCCGACATATACTATTTATACTAAATAATATTTATTTGTAAAACAGCATCCAACCAATCATGTTGGCAGAATGAATAGAGGATCTTCTGATGATACTATGTTGTCTGTTTCTGATACTGTAAAGACTAGGCTTTAAGGGCATGGCCTTCTGAAGTGATAAGGTGAAGATTCTACCAGCTCATCAACAGAAATGTTGCTGTGTGAGTTTCTGTACAGTATATGTATCTTGCTTCTGTATAAAGAGACTGCAATGTTGAACAGAGTGTAAAATACCAAGATCAGACTCCGCAGATCTCCTGTTTGTTCCTGAAAAAGTTTGCACAGGAGCAACTTGTCAGAGAACTAAGGGTTCTCCTTCCTGTAGGTGTGAAATAGACTTGAACATAAGGCAAATGTATAGATTTGAACCCAGTAGAGCAGTATTTCTCCTGGACAGGTGAAATATTCCAAGAGGCTTTTCCCAAGTCACCAGGTGACTGAGGAACATCCTTTCGTGTGGCAGCTCAATGAATCTGATGTTTGCAGTCACGTTATCCAAACTACCACATAACTGTGTAAGAGGATTACTTAACCCTTTTATATCCTGACATGTTTTTATGGCTTTAAGTGACAGGAATTTCCCTAATCCCCCACTGTTTTTTTGCTACCGGTCGTATGTCCTGGAACTGTATTTTTACAGTAGCATGCGAATGGCTGTGTCAGGGTCTTCTGTGACCCTTAGGGCAATGTGTGTAAAGGCAACACTCCCGAATACGTCAATAACACTTAAACGCTGGAACAAACGTACAGCGATGGTCATGTTAGACTGTCTAATTCAGTCTAGTCTTTTCAGCATTTAATTGCCATGTCTGATTACCCAGCCCAGCATATACATATATTTATAGTTCAAAGTTGTAATTATTGTAAGCATGTATGTGACAACCTGTCTAAAACCAGAAAGAGGTGTTTATGTGGCTAAATAGACTGCAAGTTTGAAACAGAATACTGCATTTGTCATGCTGGCCCCACTTACTGTATTTTTATAATCTGATTAAAATAACCAGACTAAAGTGCTTAGATGACAAAAGTCAGATTATTGCTTTATGGTGGGATTAGTAGTATGCACTAACAAATCCATTTAATATATTATTTGACATTATTAATTGCCTGTCTTTAAAGCATGAGTTAAAGTCCTAGGGTCCTATATATTTATTAGCAAAAGCAGACCTTGACCATCATCTATCAACAACAATCAAACAGTATGACCTTATTAAAAAGTTGGATTTATTAGAGTAAGGCGTGCCTTAGCCTACATAGCCTACACACCAACTGAAATGGCATCGCAAACATTTTTCTTCCAGCTTGCAAAACTTAAAAGAAGCACTATATGCTGGTTTTCCATGTCTCTTAACGTTCATCTCAGCGCAGATGAACCTCCTCATGGGGGTCAAAGGGTCACAACCTGTCAGTGTCTCCTAAACATGTAATGACAGCACGCATGCATCTCAGCACGTAATATAGCTGTTAACCGTCGGCCTGCCCAGGTGTGTGCCAGCGCAGACACAGCGAGGCGTCGATTGAGCCGCTTGCAGGTGTTCGAGGGGAGAGAGAGGAGGTCTCTGTGCTCGGTGACAATGCCTTGCGTGGCAGGAGCACGCCGCTATGTGTGGAATGCCCGATGGGGGGGGGTACGAGATGCCCGCAAGAATGCCAGGAATGCCTGTCCTCCGTCAAGGGCGCTATTTATTTGCTCAAAACGTCAAATTCCTGCCAAGTTTCTGTTGTACTGATATATTTCCTAAGAGTTTCTCCTGTCCTTATATCAGCACCCTCTGGCTAATGTTTCGCTACTTTGTCCTTATTTCAGTGCACACAGCTCCCCAGGGGGGCCTGCTGGGGATAGGGTTCAAGTTAATTATCACATAAGCATTTTCATGCAAAAAAAAAAAAAAAAACACGATTTCCTCATTGGTCTGTGGCATGCAGAAAACTATTTATTTACTTTTTCATACGATGCGGCCTAGAGTTACATCTACTGTAGAACAAATGACTGCCTAATTTTATCATTCAGCGTCATGAGAAAACACACTGGTTAAGTGTCACCATTGAATTTTGAATGAAGCACCTACTGTAACCGTCAATACAGTGCCAGATAATTACGCAAGTTGATTGTTTTTGTTTTCTTTTTACATCAGACAGTGGAACTAATCACCGCCTGGGAAGGCTGAATGTGAAAAGACAATAACATTTTGCAGTAACCTAACCTAACAAACTGTACTTTTACTATGTTAATGGCTATATGTTTTTAATATCACAGGAGGAATCAGGCAGCCACCATCTATGTACAGTATCAACAGGTCTGCATGTCATCACATTCCCTGTCTTCAACTCTCAGCACATTACACTACAAGAGTTAATACATTCCTCTTAGCTTAATGTGAAGTTTAATTATTAGCTGTTCGCTGCTTGGGGTCTAGCGTTCTGCGCGGGAGGGCAGAGTTTCTGGCCAGCCACTGCCTACGTGGGTGAAAAAAAAACAGCTTTCTGTATACCAAAGACGTGACTCAGTGCTCAAACACAAGAGTTTTAAGGTGTTGAATTGTATGAAAAATGATCAGCAGAACCTTCATATACCTTTCGAACTCTTGTATTCCCTGTTAACAGTACAATAATAAATGGTGTAGGCAGTGCAGCATTTAATCAATTGCTGTTGCTCAACACACCACCTCAGCAGCTTAATCTGAACCCATGGTCAAATAAAAGCTTGAAGAGGTATACAGTAGCGTCCTCCTATAATGGCTGTCAATAAATCAGTACAATTATTAAACCTGCTTTGGTCAATTGTAATAATCAAACAAGTTGACTTATTTATCATTAATCTTTAGCCTCTGTGTGCTGTATAACCAGTAATAAGTAATATGTTTCCTCTTTAGATAATTCTGTATTTTCCCATGTTTTGTTTTTCCTCTACACAAAGAAACCTAAGAAATGTCTGTGTGTTTCTCTTGAGCCCCTCAGTGGCCAGCCAGTCTGACAGTAGGAGCACAGGTTCCTTATCAATGGCTTCCTAACTGGGCCACAGGTCAGCTCAGTAGAAACCCCAACAAAGGAGATAAGAAGTATTTGTTGTCTCAAGTGGTTTCTCTGGGCTTTATTTATGACACACACACACACACACACCTTTACATCCAGGGAGATTGCCTAATGTTGGGTCCTTTGCACTATTGCTACTGTTGACCAATTGTTGAAAATAAAGATAATGTATAATCTTTACCACATCTGTTCATATACAGTATACACTAATATAACTAGATTTCCATTAGGTTTGATTTAGACATATACGCTCTTTATTGATTAACTTATATTTTGTAGTTCATCAAAAACAGATTATTGAGGGTATTCTGATTCATGTAACAAAAGAAGTTTGGAAAGATTATCCCTTCTTGATCTTCCACGTAACGCCATGTGTTTTGCCCCATGTACAGTGTTTATGAACGATTGAATCATAAGCTATTATTTTCTTATCAAGTGAGTTTTTACATCTCATCATCTAGAAATACACTAATTGCACGACCCTCTGCAAACCTCTGATTGAATCCGATTACTAGTATGGTTAACCCTAACCAGCCGGCAGTCTATTTCAAATACTGGCATCTGACTGTGGGTACAGGCCTTCAGTGTTGGCCGCGGGGGACCAGTTCTCTCCATCACAGAGTTCATTAGTTCAGCAAAGAAGGAGACCGAGGGGTCCTGGCTTTACTTGCAAAGCCTAGTGCATTGTTGACTGGGTTTTACTTGTGATTAGCCTTGGTTAGAGGTCAGCACTGGGCAGGGAAGGGAGTTCAGAGGGAGGGGGGCCTGAGGATTTCAAGTCGTTGACAGTGGTAAAGTAACAGTGCAACTGCCGTACTAAAATGAAATATTTGGAGGAATGTGTACTTTTATCAAGTAGTTGTTTGTCATTCAACATTTTATTGATACTTTTACTGATAATTTTGACTTACGCACTACATACTGTACATAAAAGAAAAACAAACAATAATAATAATAATAATAATCTTAATATCACATATACTATTTTTTTAATTCAATGTACATTTCAGGAGATAATGGATACATGAACAAACGATAGGCCTATGGCTTAAAAAACAAACAAACAACAATTTACCATTATTTGTACTTTTTATACTCATTTACCATCATATAATGACTATCACAAATTTAATTAAGTAAATCGCAACATTTTTGTTACCTAGTGGTTCAGAACCTCAGCTGTCACCTGTTCACATTCAATCTTCTTTATTCCATTTTATGTATGTTCTCCTAAGATCCTTGCTATCGAATAGGCCTACTGCCTTTTAATCTACATGTAGCCTATCAATCTTTAAGTGGGTTTCTGTCTGTAAAGCCTGGATTATTACTAATATTAAAATAAATATGACAGTATTGGGCTATATTTGATCTTTTTTATTTATTTATTAAGAAAACATGGTGTTTACAGTCATCAAGTGTTTCCCCCATAATCTATGTCTATATGCAGGCCTACAGATGAGCAGAACTAGCTGTTGTACCAGCACAACTATTACCAAGACACATTAAGAGGGTTCTTCCAGTGATTTCCTGTCTATACAGTACAAATAGGCCTACTTTTGTCCTTCAATCAAGGAATTTTATCATTATTGCAGTCAGACCCTTGGGGTCAAATTACGGAAGCTTTACGCACGGCAACACTTTGTCCATCGTGCATCCAGAAGTGCAACTGAATTATCTGAGAATAACAATCACTCATTACGTTTCCCCCGGAAAACCGCAGACACAGTTCTCACAATACTTTTGATACCAGCCGCTCCTTTCTTCAGGGTTCTCGCCTCCCGAATCAGATCAAGAAGTTCGTGAAAAACCAGCAGTACGCCATGGTAGGTCTCGGCTGCGGAAATCTCGAAAAAGCCACAGTCCGTGGAGAGCGCCAGCAGACGTCCCTCCTCGCTGGAGACGGTTCGGCGATGCCGAAGATCACGTTTGTTTCCGACGATAATGACCGGAAGCGCACCGGGGTACTTGGTCTTGGCTTGTCTGATGCGCTGCGCCTGCTGCTGCACCGCGTTGAAACTCGCGCGGTCACAGATGCTGTAGACCAGGATGAATCCGTCTGCCCATTGCAACTGTCTGGCACTGATGTCGCCTGCGTTTCCATCGCTCTGGAATACAAGTAGCGATGCATTAAAAGAAGGTCAGATTGCCTACACATAACTTTGTTATTGCCAGGTACGCATGCGCAGCACTCACCTGCAGACAGAGGGAATCCCAGATATTGAAACAGATTTCTCGTCCGTCGATAACTTCGCTGTGGTTGTAGATGGATTCTGTTGGGAGAGCTCATATATTTAATCTCACTTAAAGGCTACATATTATTCTAGTCAGTGACGTGATTAATAAAACTATTTCAAACTTACCAATATCTCCATATTCGCCGATGAATCTTCTTGTGAGAAAACGCACGGTGAGAGCTGGAAACACAACAGAAGTTTGGTAATTCAGATTCAAATTTAAGATAAGCTTGGTATTTTATCGTCATACCTTCGATCTAGTGCACAATGATCTGTAAAACATAAACTACTGCTTTTTCTTACCTGATTTACCGACACTTTCCGCTCCAAGTATCACAATGTTTGCTTCCAACTTCTGGTTGCCTTCCATAATTTTGCTTCTTTGATCACGAGTGTGTTGATTTACAACCATTTGGAATCGTGTTGTGCACTCTGCTACACACCTGGGTAACAACAATGTCCTGACTCTGCAGCTGTCCTGAGCCACTCTCGAATTAATAGCAGGTGGGAGGTGCCTTTATAGGTCCATGTGCAATGGAGAACTGCCCCCTTTTTGAGGTTAATAATTGGAAGTTGGAAGCACCCAGCATATTGATACAAGTAGTTGGCTACATATATTAGGCTTGTCAGGATGTGCGGACAAAACGTGAAGTATGTGGTACTGAGAAAACCTAGTCGCGCGCCATATAGTTTAGAAAACGCACTTAATGCCTGTCTCCCTGGAATCTCCACGCCCCTGCTGCCATCTAGTGTTCATAAAGAAGAAAAAAAAAAAAAAAAACATACCAGGAAAAAGAACGTCTTTACTGGCACAACTTAAAGGTAGTCTACTCATGCCATTATGTCTTGCCAACCTTCCTCGCCTACCCATATTTTAAGCATTATGGCACCAAAGGTCCCTCATTTTTGTCATGTGTGGAAAATCTGTATATTTCAAACCCTTTATTTACATTTGAAAAATAAAATACACATAGGCTACTTGGTGCAGAGTTTTCAGAGGAATCTTCTTTATACCTGTACATATAATATAGAAATAGAATTTAGCTGTAGTAATAAATATACTACCATAATTTGGTTAACAAAGTGAACTGTGGTTTCAGGTAATGAACTCGCTACTGAGCTGCAGGTGAAACCCCTCCAAATGTTCCTTTAGTATCTCTCTCACGTCCTCTCCTCCATGGCTGTCCCCTGACCCCATGTCAACTCTGAGCTGTCTGGACAGGTTTTCCAAGAGTTGCCCCCCATTTTCCCCCGTCGTCTGTCCCAAGTCCCTCTGGAAACCCACATCTGACACCAGGATGGTCTCGCCGTCCTCGGCCACCCCCTCGGCACACTGCAACTCCTCTGCACCAGAGACGGGCACCAGATATAGCTCTCCGTCTGTGCGCTCCTGGACCATAAACACCTGTAGTTCCTGGCCATCAGACTGGACATACTGCAGCTGAGCATCTATCAGCGACAGTGCGTTAGAAAACGCCTGCTCATCTCGTCTCTGCTGGGTGACAACCACCTGCAAGGCTTCGGTACTTTGTGCCCTGGCACGCAAACGCCTTTTGGTGGCAACCGCTCGTTTGGCGACAGCGTTCCTTTTGACTGTGCACTTCTGTCGAAGCGGAGGGCGGTTTCCACAATCCTCGGCCTTCTCGCTCATGTGAGACCTCAGCGAGCCGTTCAGCGGCCTGTCCATCCTGCTCTTTGAAACTTGCCGTTTCCTGTTGCCCCGCTCCCCAGCTGCTCCTCCTTTGCCACAGTGGAAGCAGTACCCGCCCTCTTCTTCAGAGCCGTTGTTTGTGTCTGAAGTTAAAAGGTCCAGGTCCAACTGTACCTCAGTTCTGTTCCCAAACAGCCCCAGATCCTCGGTATCTCCGTACAGCTCGCTTTCCAGGTTTGACCCCCTCCCTGCCTTGCGTCCACCTCCATTGGCCTGTCCTTTCTCCACCGCACCTCCTTTACGCTTTGCCCCGTCTCGCGAGAGGAGCGAAGCTTGCTTCAAGTGTTTCTCACGGAGCCGCATGAGAGAGATGCGAAGTCGGCTTTCCCGCCGCCTCGCTGCCCTCAGCTCCCGTAAAGCCTTCTCCAGGTAGTCTACTACCTGGTCATAGCGCCTCATCCACAGCTGGGGGCAGTTCTGAGCGTAGCAGTGCTCCCTGGGCAGGTAGAAGCCTGGAGGCGGGGGCAGACGCCTCATGTACCGTGATGGAGAAGGGGGTTGAGCTTCAGGTGGGGGTGAAGGGCAGACCTCGGCCTCGGCCTCGGGAGTACCTTGTGGAACACAGTGAGCCTTGGCGTTAGTCTCCTCCGCTGGGCTCTCTACGCCATTTGTTGTAATCGACTGGTCAATATCTTCACCCTCTTTAGATTCAGCTGCGTTGGTTTGTTCTTCAGGACTTGCTTGGTCAACTGTCTCAGCTTTCGGTGTCTTAATTTCCTTCCTGAAAATATAAATACAAACTACAGCAATCCGATGACACTCTTTAATAGCCGACTTATAGATAAGACAAGACAAAACCTTAATCGGGATAAGGGGGATAAATCCTTCATGAGCTGTTTATAATATAAGTACATTTTGTTGCAGTTAATGCTACAATGCTCTATACATAGGATATGTAGCATATTGGTGCCACCATCATCAAATCAATTGCAACTGCAAGCTGTATATGAAAGCTGTCATATTCTTGTCTTTCAGCTGACCTAATTGTTTTCCCCATTGTAGTTGCAGAAATCATTTGAGGCACTGCTTTGCAGTCAATGACAGAAAGGCAGAAAGCAGCACTTTCTGTTATTTCGTGTTAAATAACAGTGGTATCACAAATTATATGCTGATGGTTTCACTGGGGATTGGGAAGACTTATTACAATACTAATTGTAATTACAAGTTAATATTTTACAATATTAACAGTTTTATTATGAAAAAAAGTATGGAGCTTTAAAATATAATCATTTATAGTTGTGCATCATTCTGGCATACCCAGGTTGACTGTCTTTTCGTTTTCGAGGTCTCCCTCCTTTACGCTTAGCCGCTGATGGGGTTTCAAATACTGTTGGTAAAGCATCTTCCTTCAGTCTCCGGATCCCACTATAAAAGAGGACAGTGGGTAAAACCATGGTAGGTCATAGAAAGCACAGATGTAGTTACACTTATCTAGATTTAAAAGGAGAACGCGAGAAACTATGTACTGTATATTTGCACTGTAAAGGGACCAGGGTCACTACCTGAACCCAGTGAGCTCAAAACTGTCTGGGGTGAAGTGTTTGGAGCAGAAATACACAAAGTCGGTTTGGGGATCCCACTGGGTCGAGCGATGGGAATTGTTGATCCATAATTTTCTACGAATTTTTCCCTTTGGCAATCTGGTCATAAAAAACAGATGCAATATGTCATTCCTCCTTGTGAAACTGAAATGCATATGAAACTGGGGGCAAGATAGTCTAGTGGTCTAGGTGCTATTACATGGTGCTCCATGTAATAGCACCATGTAATTGTAAGTCGCTTTGGACAAAAGCGTCTGCTAAATGACAATAATTTGTAATATGAAACTAGAGCTATTTCTCTAAGGACTTAAGTTCTCTCACTTGTGGAAGGTAATGCCAGCCTTGCGATTTTCACGAGTGTCCCGAGAATTGCAGCCACCGGCTGAACAGTGTCTTGGCATCTATAATAAATACAGTGCAAACTGTTAAGCTAGTGTCAAAGTAACTTTTCACACAATAAAACTATATATCTGACATAATAGAAGGCTCAAAGATAATAAACCCACTGCTGGAAACGAATACAGAGTGAGTCCCCCCCCCACCACAATGATAGAGATACCACTTTTAACACCATAACACTGTGGTGTTAAGTGCTACTGTAAATACTGAAAATGATGAATAAAGACACAACAGACAAACAATTATAACTTCAGTATAATCCAAAATTTAATTGAGCTGAAGGGATGTTGCAGATTTGTTGACACATTTTTTAAATTAATCTGAAAATCACTTACTTTCGAACTCAGAGCATGTGGGTCAGCATCACATTTTGTTTGTGTTACTTGTTGGTGTGGGGCAATAGCCTTCTGTGATGTCTTTGAAAGTCTTGGTGGCACCTGTCGCTAAAATTACATTACAATTAGCAATATACATAGCCTATATGTGTGTGTATATGTGTATATATATATATATACATAGCCTATATGTGTGTGTATATGTGTATATATATACATAGCCTATATGTGTGTGTATTTGTGTATATATATACATAGCCTATATATATATACATACACACACACTTTTTTTTATTATATATATATATATAAGCAATATATCAGTGAGAATTTTGCTAAATCTTTGCAAACGCAATCAGTTATTATGACAATTTTAATAAAAAGTAACTCACTTTCTGAAGGTTTGCCGGAAAATTAAACAGACAGGGTACAACTCCTTCTCTCAGACGCACTGTTTGTCCAGTTCTGTCAAAGTCCGGAGGTTTAAAGTGCTGAGAGCACAAAACAGAATGTTTGCTTGCAATGAAACCCTTTCTCCCGATGGCAGATTCCCATGCCTTTCTCAGTTCACCATGAGGAAACCTGTGATGAAATCAATGACTGATGAATGTAAGCTACCAAGAGACGAGGAAGTATTATTAGATTTAAAATGTAATGTAGAGCCAATATGCAATTGTTCCTGATAAAGGCAGTGTACAACCACTACATATTGTAGGTGAACAAAAAGAATGACCACATAAATGACAGTGCACTTACTTGTGAAAAGTTATTCCCTGCTCTTTCGTTTTTAGGTTGCGAACATTATAGCAACCATTCGAGGAGCAATGATGAGGCATTTTATGCAAAATTGCGCATCAATATAGTTGCTGAAGCAGACGCATATAATTTATATCTATGGGTTTTATAATGTTGGTACCTATGGCCACCGCTACAAAATGGATTCACTACTCGCCCATCGGGCTCAGGCCGATAGGGCCTTTAGTAGACTAACGTTAGTTCCGTCCTAAACAGGGAGCTCTTCTAAGATGACGAGCTACTGTGACAGAAGAGGCCAGTTATAATCGCGCTCTATTTAACCGATCTGTGTGCTCTAATAATACAAATTAGAGGACACATACAAAGATTTTCATCCACAACAAGCACCGTAAAGCTGGAAAGCTGCCTCCATTGCTTAGTAGTGCTTTGCAGCCAACAGGCGTTACGGTACGGGTTTTTAGCTAACGTAAAATGTCAGAGCTACGATTAGCGTTGTTGTGATGCCGCGTGGTGTATAGACTTTAGTACAGTTTATATGCTACTTGGAGTCAATGAAAATAATAACTAAGACAACACATATGTACTGCATATATTAATAAACATGTAAAATAAAACCTTTCACGCTTTCGACCTCACGAAGATGGCTGTCCTTCCCATAGATATAAAGCTTATTTTCGTTTTCCGCCTCACCAGGCTGTCCCTGTTTTTAGAGCAGGTTGAGATCATTGCAACCAACATTACCGCCACCTAGTGTTTGGAATATGAAAAAGCTATACCTGTTGCTTCTCATAAAGTCAAGTCGCCTTGACTTGAATATGTGTTATTGTAAATTCACTGACATCACTTTCATTTTATCATTTATATTAGCCTATCAACACTAAAACTATATAGCACAAGATCCAAACAATAGACATTACAATATGGGAAAGTGAATGATTCTACTGGTAGAATTAAAGATATGAATTGCCATAGAAACTAAAATGCCTAGCAAGTAGTAACCATTGTAAATGCCTTATGCAAGCATAACCTGTAATGTGATAGGCAAATTTTTTTTACTATCTAGTTAAATGTGGCTTGATACATTTTTTGCTGATTTGCATCTTGAGCTCCCTTTGAAAGAGCTGCACACACCCTTCTTAGTACCTAAAGTGTTTGCTGGGAACCAACAAGCCACAATGAAAGCTCTTAGTTTTTGTGTTCTTTTCATCTGTAAGCTTTTTTTGATCATACGAATGGGTTGTCCAGGTAAGATAAAAAAAACCTTTTAAGATAATAATGAGGAAAATATTAATTAAATCAGAATAGTCACATAGTGACAGCTAAAGTACAAAAGCAGGAATTCATCTAAAGTGTTTTCTCATTATAGATTGGAGTGTTCGGAAGTTGGCTCTTGTTGCTAACACTAGAACCAGGTGAGATATTTTGCATTGGTCGATTTTTTCACTGCTGAATGAAATTACATGGCAAGTTCAACATAAAATGTAATAATTTAAGTTAAGTTAACACTGCAAATATGTTTGCCATATGTTGGTCTCCAAACTTGCAATTAACAATTATTTCTCAACAGGCCAGTTGGTGAAATGGTTTCATCCGAACTCGTCCTTTCCCCAATACAGCCTGAGGCTAGAAATACTAGTCCCTATAAAAACACCCAGTCCAGACATACTAATAACAATACCAGCGCAGCCCTATGGTTTAAGAACACACTGTCTCCATTTAAATCACATAACAGACGGATTGAGAGAGGAAATGATGGCCATAAGATCAAGTTTAGACATTGGGCTTCTTTTTTGAAAGCAACTTATTCTTGGTTGCAGCCATTAGAGGCAAATTTTATACAACCTTTTATACCAGTGCCTGGTTTGTCAGAACTTGTTTCAGTAATGATTCAATCCTCTCTAAAAAAAATTAAAATATTAATGCCATCTTATTATCCAGACAATGATAGTTTCAGTTATCTAGAAAGCTTGTATATGGAGGACCACATGTCTGAATGGCAGAGTGAAGCTGAGTTTGACCACCAGATTATTTTGATAATGGAGAATGATCCTTTAGTTATAGAGTCAGCTAGCTACCTTTTTGAGAGACATCCCTCTGTGTCAACTCTAATGATGCACCAGAAGGGCACATTTGTTGTCATCGGAGGAATAAATCAGAGTTTGACCAGAAAAAGCCGTATTCTACTGGTTGGTCATGGCTACAGGGGCAGCAAAGGGCTTACTAAGCTAGGGGGTCATGGGCCAGAGGAACTGGCCAGGGCTATATCCACCATAAAGACTGAAAACGGTCATATTCAAACCATCAGCCTCCTTAGCTGCTACCTGGGCACTGACCTCCATTTTGCGAAGTCACTGCTAAATGCACTCAGATCCATGAATGTGGAGACCAAGCTGCATCTACACAATAAACTCCTCTCTGTTCACCCGGATGGGGAGATTGTGACTGGAGACAATGGTATCTGGAGATACAAAGACCGCAGCAGTTCATTATTTGCCAAACTTGACAGAAGCGGAAACCTATTAACATCTGCGCAACTTGGCCATAGAGGCCATGTGATCCCAGGTTATCAAGGCAAGGCTTTGTACTTTAACAGTTTGGAGTGGCCAAACCACCCTCAAATGTTTGTCCCTGAGGAATTACGCAAAAAATACCAATCCATTGATTGCCTAGAGGGGCTCACATGGAGTTTGTTTTTTGAAGAGAATGAAAGACGCCGTGCTCCTAATTACATCCCAGCGGACACACATCTAAAAGCGATTTGGCTCACAGAACCAGAGACAAATGAAGAAAGCATTGTCTTCAAGCATATTACCAGCATAATGGATCTGCTTGTGGAGATCCGCTACAACGCACGAGTGGAAACGGAGTCAGATCCATACTATGTTCTGAACGACTGCATTTACAAGGTTCAGAGGATAACCTTCAATGTCACCCTGATGGGTAGATTCATGGACCCAAACAACCAAAACGAGATGACCAATTTTCTTGTTAATTTTAATGATCAGAAGGACATGTCCTCCCTTCCAGAGCTGCGTCAGGGTCTGAAGCCGTCAAAATTCAACGATTTCTGCCGCCAGACATTCCAGTTGCGTCAGTGCAGCTACAACTGCGAACGCTGGGGCCACTACTTCATGGCCGCAGTGTTTTCCGCATCGGTGCGCAACTTCCGGACTTTCTCACTCTTTCTTATGAGCGTCATTGCTTGCGAGGTGGGACGCACGCGGGGCAGCGACAGCTCGCTCTGCACTGCTTTCGTTGGAGAAGACCACCCCATGGCCACAGAAGACCCGTGGCCCTCCCACTCTAAGAGGGGATTCTACGGCTGCGCCGTGGAGAGCCTGGAGATGGAAAGGCGTGACAGAGTGGTCTGGTTGGATCAAGTCGTGGCGAAGGAAAACACCCTCTATAGCCGATCTAAGCAGATGATGAGCAACGTTGACCACGACCAGCAGACCGAGCTTGACATCTTTGGGAGGGTCAAGGTCATGAACAAGTACGTGTTCTCCTCGTATCTGGAGTACTTCAGAGGGACGCCCGAGGGCAAGAAGCTCAAGCGAGGATGCGTTGCCTCCTACAATGATAATTCAAAGTATGCTGTGAGGATCTGATCATCCTCATTGGCTCTAGTGAATGTAACGGTTCACTCTGTATTATCAATGCTAGATATACATTCATCACTATTAATCTTCTCTTGCACTCCTCTAATACAGAGTGAAACATTTATTCTAATCTAAAAGTCTATTCTGCATGCTTGGTTTGCTGCAACATATGCAAATGATTTTGGCACTTTGTACTGTTATTGATAACTAAAATAATGCAAATATGTGACACACACACACACACTGGATAAGATGAAAGCATTTACATAGCTGTAACTGCAATATAGGATTGTAGTTTGACACGAACTGTTCTTATTACATGTTCTGTGGTGCTAAAATGTCTTCAGGTTTTCAGAAAGTCTTAAGTGCTTTTTCTGCTTTTTCTTAAGTGTTTATTACATAAAGTTGTATTTTCTAATGATACCATATTGGCCAGAATACAGGGTATAAATACACATTGATTGTAATATCACAGGGGGTAAAATATGGTTAACAGCAATGCCATACAGGAATTGTGAAGCACATATTATTATAGTGACTTTTGTTGCACACATTTTTAAAGTTACATGGCATTTATTTAATGAAAATGATTACCTATAAGTCAAATTGAGTAGTCTGTTTAAATGGTGTTGTAAAATACAATAAACAATTAAGGCAGGGTATATGATAATGTGTGTCTAAAGCCTCTGATATCAATGGAATGCTGTAAACCAATTTAAACCATTTATCAAGCATTTATCAATTTTGCCTGAATGCATCTTAGATGTACACTGAAGTTCCAGCAAGTAAAAAAAAGCATATTCTATTAAAATCTGTTGAAAGTGTTGAAAGAATAGCTGTAGTTGTCACTTTGCTTGTTGATTTTGGGTGGGAATGGTTTCAGCCCAAATTCCATTTACCTTTATACTGCAAAATGACTGACACTGCATTGACAACGAACATCAGATAAATCTGTATTTAATAAGGGTAAAGAATTAGGATGAGCTCCAGAGCTGGACAGTTGGAGAAGTGATTAGGTTGGGGGTGGGGCTATGGCCACATTGATACCCCTGTCCCATACTGGTTGTCGGGCACCTGGTCTTCACAGCACAATACAGGTGCATTTGGTCACCTTATCGTTGCTGAGCAGGCCATACTGTTTGGTGGCTACCGACTGGATTAAGGTCCAGAACTGCTTGAAGGAAATTCCCTCGCCATCAGACACGCCCATCGTTTGCAGGATCTCGTTCAATCCCTGCTCTGTGCTGGCAGTCTGGTAGGACAGAGGGACAACTTTAAAACTGAGAGGTTTATCATAAAGAAATACATCTTAAATCAAATGGTTTGTTGCATAACAAGTAGACTTTTTATGTTTTTCTTCAGGTCTTAACCTAAACCTAAAAGTTTGAGTAAAATGTAAATGTAAAAGGGTAGTAGTTTGTGGTAAAAACATCTCACACAATTAAATGGAGAATTGGCATGGTATGGTTCTGTGTTACAGTGCGTAATGTGTGCTGTTTGCAACCACTTTAGACGTCTTCTCAGCCCTACCATTACTAATCTGGCAGCCGTTTTGAGGAAGCATTCTTGGTAGTTGACAAGGTAAACAAAGTCACATTTTTTTTGTAAAGGAGTTTGCGTGTCTGTTTTACGTGACACACTCATTTTCCGTGGTGCTCAAATGTCTTCAGGGTTACAGAAAATCCAAAAGCCCAAAACCATGAACATCATCATGACTAAGTGCTTTTTCTGCTTTTCTTGAGTGTTTATTAGTTGTATGTTCTAATTGCCATTGGTGCATAACAATAGTTGAAAGGCTACACAACACTATTAATAATAGAGTGCGTGAATATCTGCATGTGTGGTGAGGTGTAGAAAAAAAGAGTGAAAGAGCCACACCCTACGTCAGGAATCAATGGCAGGCATGGCTAGGCGGAACTGCTGCTAACCGACTGCAGTAGTAATACCTTATCAAACGGTCTTGTTCTGAGCACACGTTCTGTAACCAACTCCTTCTTACTGTTTCAGGTGTATTGTCTGTATAATGATTAACATGGCCTATATTCATTTTTCATATAGCCTACAATATTTTACTGTGTGTACTAAGTGTAGTCAAGTGTAGTAATGACACTAACAATACTTATTCTTTCCTCCCTTTCTTAAAAAAAATAATAATTCCTTCTACTCTGCTAGATCAGCTCTTAAAATTTTAAGCACTTCGCAATTAGCAATTATTTACTGTTTGAAGATTTTAAACTTGTAAATGTAGTAATTATCGTCCAGTATCTCATTGTATGATGTGTTTTTGACGTATTATACCCTAACTTCTTGGGTCTTTAATAACAGATGCAATAGCATCTATGCAATAGCATTGCATACTCTCATATGTTGCCCTATATTGCCTTTACGTTGTTTGTAGGAAGACCCTCGTCTTTCCTTAAAACAGACAGAACTGTGTTTGTTCAGGGTGAATAAAGGGGGTGCACCACAATAGTTGGATGCCATAGATCCAGTCCCTCGCACAGATGAATGATGCTCTTATCTGGTGGTTTATCGTATGTCTTACCGATGCCAGGGAGGGCAGCTGTGACGACAGGAGACCTTTAAAATCGTCTCTTTTCAGCGTGGCACTGTCCTCACCTGACGCAGCATGGAACTGGTTCACCAAGGTGACGATGGCCTGCTCGAGGTCTGAGTGCTGCACATCAAGACAGACAAGCACATTGTGAGGCAGTGTTTTTCAAACTTTTTGAGCCACGACCCTTAAGATAAGTGCTTCATAGTTGTCTATAACTATAACCAATTCTTTCAATAGCATATATAAATATATACCATAAACAACCCAAATAATATAAAAAATGTAATCCCCTATTTATTAAAGATAAAAAAAATAATTACATTTTAAACGTCTCTCTCTCTCTCTTTCTCTCTCTCTCTCTATATATATATCTATATATGTTTTTCATGTGTTAAAAATATATATATCACCACCACCCAACACATCTAGAAGCCCACTGATATCCAGTCTTTTGCACAAACCCTCAGGACACTTGGAATGAGATGCAATGAAAATATACTGCTGTGTTGACTCAGCTTAATTCACATCTAGCGCACAAACCTGTCCTTATCCTGTCATAGTTACAATGCGGGCTGCATTGGGTCTGTTGTCAAGAGCATTGATCTCACACCTCCAGCCTGTGAGCTTTGTGTGTGTTCTGATAGCCAACCTGCTTGGCTATCAGAAGACCCCCACTCTGAAAACTTACGCATAGTGTAGGAAGAAAGGTTTTGAGTAAAGTGGATCTTTTTAGGAATTGCCAAGGAACACTTGAATACCTATAGGTCATATTACATTCGCGCTCTTTAGTCTACCAAACAACTTCAATCCAACTGTCAACAACAACAACCCGGTAGGCAGGTTGAAAAGCAAACTTGAGCAATAGCAGCTTTGTTTAAAATTACACTTGTTTGTACACGTGTTTCAACTGATATAGGTCTAAGCCTACTGTAGGACTTGAAAAACCTGCGGGCTTTCGAGCAACTATGGGCTATTTCAAGAGCAAACTTTAGCCTACTGTATATTGCTAGCCACATATTAGTTCCTAGTAAGCATTAAATTAACCAAAGAAGATATCCTTTACTCGATAAAACAAATAGCCTACTATTTTGACACACAGCCGGTTGACTGACCACGCTGTTGTCCTATTCGTAATAACAAATAACTGAGGTAGGCCTATTGCCCGCCACAGATGTGTTTATTGCACATAGTCTACACCTGTTCAAAGAAGGCGATAAATTAAACGAATGCTTATTAAATCAGCAGAGATAATAATCGATGACGCTCTGTGACAGCCTGTCTGCCAGTGATGTTTGCTTATGGCGTGTATACTAGGTCGTGTTGCATTTCAGTCTCGGCGAGAAACATGGGAAAGACTCGCTAGACCTGTATATATTCACCTTTGGCTTGCACAGACGATCCACAATAAACACTGGTTCCAGGTAAAATCAATAGCCTAATTGACCATCTGCACAGAAAGTGCTGAAAACATTAACCAACATGCTTTATTAGGCTACCATAAGGCCTGGTTTTACACATCCATCTCCATTCAAAGTCATTGAACATTAAAAACGGTGAGCACACGGCAAACGCCCAACAACGCTCCCGCTCATGCGAACAAGCGCGGAGGTCGAGTAGGCTATCTTTATAACGAAGTGACTACAAACTACAAAACCTGAAAGGATTCCAACTGCCGTTTATTGGCTCCCCGTGTTTTAAATTTATTTAGCACACACTCCATTTTGTCGCTAAATCAGAGTAGGACAACCTACGCTTATTTCAGAGTAGATCTACAGTAGCCTAGACTATGACCCAGATAAATGATTATGGACAAGCACGCGAGATGGCGCGACTTGGTCCGAACTGACGTTTTCTTCACTGACTTGTTCCAGTCCACGTAGCATTGTCAGTCATGGTTTATCAGACTAACACTATGGGTTAAATCAGGATTGTTGACCTAACCTACATCACAAAATGTTACGTTTGTGTAGTAGCCTATTCACGATGTTTCGTACAGAAACGTTGTGAATGTGCTTAAAGTTGTAGACTACAAATAGACACGTTTAGGTCTACTCAGTAGCCCTAGGTCTTAAACATAATATCTGATCCCCCACCAATAGCAAACGTTTTTAAATAATATCTTACCGGTGCCATTTCGGAGAGTTGTTTTTTATAAACTGGTAAACTTTTTTTCCCTGCGACGCTTAGTAATTGTTACTTTCCTTCCTCAGTGCTGCATTGCTTCTGTCACAAACTGGCAGGATTCCTAAATCCGCCCTCTACAGAAAAAAACACACATTCCATCTTCCGTTTCAGTTAGACGAGCTGAAGGAAAAATCACAGTGCTCTGTAACTCGACGCTATCGGGATCTTTAACTTCACAAAGCACAGTGTGCAGTGCCGTTATGTTTTCAAACCATAGGTTTGCTATATAAAGCCTATAAAATCATTTGTTGATTTTTTTTACACCTCGAAAAGCAGTTCGTGGAAAGAGGCGTTTCGTAGCCTACACTCAAAAGAAAATTCATTCCACATCTGGAAATCTTTAGAAAAGTTGGAACACGTTGGTTTTACGCAACAATTGCCTGCAAATTCAGGCGGACTGGGCGATTTAGTCTACACCCGTGGTGTCTGTTATAATGAAGGCTTAATATGACAACATTTGTGTTAACACATTTAGCCAAAATCATACAGGCAGTAGGCCTACTACATTCTTGCAATCCGGTTTTATGACCTATTACGATCAGGGAGGAGGGGGAGGTATGTTTAAAGGCGGTTTCGATTTACATTATAGGCCTAACGAGTCTCCTTGTGAGTCGGTTGCATCCGTGTTGGCTACTAGACTATGCCTATATGGCTACCCTACGTGTAGACCTATATTTTCCCGCACTGAATGTGCGAACATGCCTGCAAGCTCAACGTTCAAATGAAAGCTGACGTTTTGCATGCAGGATAGATAGTCTGAAGTCCTTGAGTAGAGGGTGTGTCCAAACCCCCTTCCACGCCCCGTCTCTTTCTGATCCCTGGGAAGCCTCTGGGGAATTAAGTGAATACTTTTAGCACTATGGAATGACTCTTTCACAACGTTTCTGTCGTTGTCATACTCTGATAGTAATGCCACATGCCTTGCATTAGCACTGACTAATACAACACACATAGGCCTGCACCTTGCCTAATATTGAGTAACCTGTCTGAAAGTTCTAAAAGAAAGACATTTTAGTAGCCAAAACACTACACGGATTTACTGTGGCATGAGTTGTGGAATTTAAATTCTCACTGCAAACAGGCTCTGAATGCTTGTGAATTCCATCACAAGACAAGGCCAACAGACTTACAGCTTTTCTTCCATTTGACACACACATGTAGCCAACAGTACTTGCACATTGTTTATTTGACCACAGGCATGGTTATTGATCTTGACTATATCCCCACCCTCTCAAACAATTTTCATGCTCTGAACCTCAAATCTTACTGTCAGTTTAAAATCAGTAGTGTATAGTTCATTGTACAGTTCAATGTAAAGCTGCCAATAAACGTGTAATTCAATTCTCAGTAAGATATTATAGAGGTGCAGGGTGCCGACACAAAGTTTCCCTTATATTAAAAAACAGACGGAAGGAATACAATTCAGTCTTGTTTCTGACTAATTTATCGTTGCTCATTCCAACTGAAATTCTCCCCCATTAGAACCTGTTCAAACTTGCTGCGCCTTCCACTTATTCCTATGTTCCTGCCTTGTTGACATGCGGTCCCATAGGAGCTGGAGGTGTGTTTGTGAGTGTGTGGATAAAGACGGTCTGGAGGACAGCTGGGAACTAGGTAGGGTTATGTTTCCCAAGAGATAAATTACATTTAGTGCAGAGAAAGCCAGAATTCTGGATTGGCCTCCTACCTGCCAGGCCTCTATCCTGGGTCAAGACCAGGATGTTTCCATTCATTTCCCCTGTTATTTTAGGGTTGAGAGGGCTCAGGACCCATCCCAGCTGACCCCATATCCCACCCCCAAACTCTGACCACAGATCCAACCCTAAGGCCAGCTACTGTCATCTTATTGATCACAGAGCCAGGGTCTTGCATTTGCTGAATCGTGCTCTGTCTATGTGGACTTTCACCCATAGACATAGAATAATTTATTATACAGTACAGTTTTATCTGTGTTGGTTAGCCTCATATGTATAGGCATACAAATAGTGTTTTATTCAACTCTGCCAATGATGATTATTCATATTCATATTATTATTATTATTATTATAAGGCTACTGAAGTCATGATTTAAATGGTGAATTATCCAGCCAGTGGTTTCTCTCTGTAGAGGAAATAAAAATAAAGTATCTTTTAATGAGCCATATTTAATGTTAAGCACGAAACAGCACTTCTGCAATGGCAAGTTCCTTTAACTAGCATGCTGCTAGGTTCATGAACATACCATTATGAATTTGAATTGAATATTCAATCACTTTTTCATTAACTCATTTAAAAAAATATATTGTTTAGTTGATCCAAAATTGGCTCCACTGGCAGGCCTGTACATTCCTGATGGAATATCATCTGAGGTAACATCATATTTTGTATTGTTAATACAATGAATATTCTATCATCAGCAGGCTACTCCTTTATTTACACACACCTGTAGCGACAGAAACATTGGCAAGAAATGAACCCCTTAAATTAACTAGAACACTGGCGCCCTCTATTGGTTAGGTTTGCCATTTGCCTCGTTCACTATTTGATTGAATAGGCTGTTGCAATGTTTATTTACGTGGTGAGCGATAAGAATGTTTTATCTGGAATGGTATTGAACAGTTATATCTTCTATGATCCTAACTATGACTCTTCCTAGTGTGATCCTAGTGTGGTCAGTGAGTTATGCGTGTCATATGTGGGCCATATTCTGTTTTATACGGTAGACCTCCGTGTAGGCCTTTTTTTAAAGGCAAATTCAACAAGAAGTTGTCTTCGGTTTACTACATGCAGCCAGAGAGGTAGACGCGTATGTAGGCTATGAAGGCGGTTCACAGCGCGTACGGCTTTTTCGAGGTCGCTGCTAAGCCTCTCAAATCTTCTTTTCCTTATTAGCAATCTTACTCACTCAATTCCCTGCTGTACGCAAGCTGTAACCTATTAATGTCGTGTCTTTTTTCCGCAGCGCAAAAGGAATCAACGTTTGTTCCTAGAACTGGCGCACAAATAGGCTATCAACGGCAGAGGTTCCCCATTTTAACGATAGTTGGAGAATGAACAGTTCTTTGTTTAGACTTTAAGCAGGTGCCAATAATGGACTGTAACAAGAAGAGCAAAATCCTTTACGCGCGCAATCGTGTCGTCCGCGGCAGGTGAGCGCTCGTTCTGTTGTGGAAACCTATACAATTCTATAATACATCGACGATTAAGGAAACCCAAATTTCCTGAACAGGTACTGTATGGTAAATATTCTTGGGCAATAGGCCTACGGTTTGTGCAAAGAATATGAACCTATAAGGATGTAGGTTTTATTATGAATTTATTTATATCGTCTTAAACCTAATGGAAACCTATTTGAATTCAGTTGCTATAGCCGTAGGCCAGTCATAGGTTTACAAATGTATATTCCTATAGGAGGAGGTAGACCTGTCAAAAAAAGAAAAACGTGTAGCCAACATTTACATACTCTTAGGCCCAATCTATTGTAAAACAAAAGAAAAGAAAGGAAAATAAATGAATAGCCTATCTAATACTAACATAAACCTAATACAACTAATTAGGTTAATAATTAAGGTTATTATTAATATTCGCACCAAACCTAACTAACCCTAAGCAGTTTAATGACTAAACCTAACCAGAAAATGGAGCTACTGAAATCAGTAGCCTAGTATAGGTAAAAGCTTTATGAGGGGATTTGGTTGATTAATAGGTTTTGGTTACATTGCATTTACACCTTTATTTTATTCACTGACCCTGGATGACGTCTGTGTATGCCTTGTGTGGAAGATTTTCGGCCAAAACTGATCTGGCGTGAGGGGGTAAATGTTCTGTTGGCAGGTTTCCCAGACACGACATCTTACATAGTAGCCCACGTTGTTTTTTCTTTTAAAACGAAACAATGTTTTTGTTTTTACAACAGAACTGTAGATGGCGCGAGAGAGTAAATAATGGGGTGGCAATGAGACGACTCACGAGACCAAAATGTGTGGGTATATAGTCAGAGTTCTCACTAGTTCATTCGCATGTTGTCTTCCTTGGACGCGATGCGATCAGCGGCAACTTGAACCAAGACACCTAACGTTAGCTGCGCCTATGACTAATAAAAGAAAATAAGCCGTTGTTGAGGAACACTTCTCGCCAAAGAAATGTAAGATCCAATTACCTGTCTCACGTTTTCTATTGTTTAATCTGCATCTTTAGTCTTGTGACTGTGAAGTTGGTGTTTGTTGAGTGAACGGGAACACTGATCATTTTTCGCGTTGCGCAAACAACTCCGTGTCTGTTTTGATTTAAATCGCACACAAAGCGTATCCAGTGCCGTTAATTTCTATTAGTCAAATCTACGAGTTGATATAGTAATAGCCAGCTAGCCAATCACATTGGCTAGCCGACAACATTCGAACCTTTTCAGTTGTAGGTTTGAGCCTACAGATCTGAACGCTGTTTTGGGATGAACTTTGGATAACACGTGTTTCCAGCCTGTGCTGCTGACCTGAGGAATGTTTGGGAGTGGAATATGGTCAGTGATTTCCTCTTCTTTTGCTGGATCTAGCGTGTAATTCAAGTCTGTTCCACATTCTCAACGCAATTCGAACCTGTGGGTGTTGATTAACGTTGTTAGAAGTGCATTCACTGATGTTAACATGGCTAATCCGTGAGTTTAGTTCTTGTGAAGCAGGCGTGCCTTCGTCTAATAACGCTAAATGGCTTGTTTCTGGGCACCTTTGGCCCACCACCATATGCTCATACGTAATTTTGTTTAATATTTTAAAAGAGTTAATCTCGGCTGTACAGGCCAGGGCTATATAGGCCTACTATACGAGGCTATATTGTGCAGTTATTGACGTTGTAGAGAACGGCAGAATTGGGGAATACGAGTACGTTTCTTTGAACAAAGTCCCACAACTTGTCTCGTGAGCCCGCAGGGAACACAGCTGTAGGAGGGGGATGGTGGGTTCAGTTAGCCAGAAATGAGACTTTCCTCTCTGCTCTAACTCTGAAATGACTAGACATGTGGAGGTTGATATCTTGGGGGGGCTTTCAGTACTTTCTACTGTTAAGCAGCCACGTGTTGGTAAAGTTGATCTGCTCCAGTCTGTGTTGTCATGAGAGGGGTGCGGAAAGCCCTTTCATTACTTGATTGTAAAATACAAGATTTAAGTATATGTTTACATTTTACACATAACTAAGTCAATGTTTTCTAGAGGTTTATCACAAGTGTGTCTTAAAGGGTTTCATGTACCATGTGAAGTACACACTGTATTGTACGTGCATGGTATGGGCTACAGTATGTTGTGGAGCATCACACACGTGTGGCTTTGTGCATGCAAAGGAAAACTGGGAGATGCAAGCACCTGCTGCATAGAAAAGGACAGAGCTTTAGTGGGCCTACGAAAGAAACACACAAGTAGGACACGCAGTCAGAAACCCACCTGTGTGTCTTATCTGGTGCCCATGGCTGGTCATCATTAGCTGTAGTCATGATGATGCCTCTGGCTACCAACATAAAGATCAAAGTCTCTGCTGAGCCACCCCATAAACTTCTATGCCAGGTTTGTCTCACTATGTGTACAAAGATATGGCTCATCTTTCCCTATATTCCTCTCCTGCTGGTACTGGTGGGGTACCCTAACACAATAGCTGTGAGGTTTTGATCTAACCTCCGCCTCAGGCACTGGTATCAACTGCTCAGGTTTACCAAGCTTTATCATAGTGGAATGGCATCTTTTTTTTTTTTTTAAACCAAAAAATCCTTTTTTTATGTTACATCAATAGCCTACGTATTATTGTTTCCTGGTTGAGAGCAAATTAATAGAAAGATTGTAGAGAAGTGTAATAATCTTTGGACAAGGTATTCTATCTTTCTTTGACTAAGACATATGCTCACTTGACTCTTGAAATGCTGTCCCTGTGTTTGGGTTGAGAGCAGTCTTTTAGTGTGCACAAAGCCTAAATGTATTGGCTGGATATAAAATCTTTCAAGGAAAATAGGTCTTTACAAAGATGTTCCTTGTTGGTGGGGGAAAAAAAGCGTTTGAAAGGTTGAAATCTAATAAAAGGTTTTACAAACCTGAGAATAAATAAATCTCTGAAAACATTTAGTTGTATATGCGTTTTAGTGTTTCTCTGACACATTTTCAGAGTTTCAAATTTCTCACTGTTCTCCCGGTGCATTCGTTTGTTTTCCGGGGTTAAAACCTTACAACACCACTTTTCAAACATCTGCCCACACAGTTGCGATTTTTCAAGTCACGTGATTTCTGGCAGTGTTCTCTCGCAGCTCTGATCTGAAACTCTTGAAACTCGATATCTGAAAAAGACAATGAAAATGTCACTAATGGATAAATTCCTCCTCCCAAAATAACAATGACCTCAAAAGCCATGGAATACATTTAGCATGTAATTAAAGAAAAGGAATTAAAGGATCTATTTAATTTTCGAAGGTTTGCGTTGGCCTTGTTTAGTGCAAGGTTTGGGATTGTGAGGCATTTTAGCAAGCAGTTATCACTTTTATTCCTCTGGTGATGCCTTGCACTTATGTTCACACATGCTGATCAATCCATAGAGACATGGAGCGATAACACAGGTTCTGAGAGATGATTCATTTTAGACTAGTTTACTAGACAAATTCTGCTTGTGCCACTTGTAAACTAACTAACAAAGTTTAGAGTTTAGCCTACAGTGTTTTAAGAGTATGAGGGCCCTATCTTACACCCGGCATGACGCAAGTGTCTTTGCTACTGTCGTTTCAGACGCACGCATTTTCCCGTCCAGCGCCCACTTTAAAAAAAAAAAACAGCAAATGTGGACGTGTTGGTGTGGTCGGGCAAGTTGTTTGAGTGTTGCTATCTTGAGGCAGCGGAAAGCGATTGCGCGGTTGACCAACAAAACCTGGTGTGAAGTCAATGCCGCAGTATTGAACTGTTTTAAGTGCGCATTATCAAGATAGTAATATGCGCCTACATAGGTGGGTGCACAATGTGCTTACACACACAGGGACGAGCAGCAGTGCATAAACATGCAAAAGATCTTTTAAAAGATTACTGTGTGAAAGATTATTAATGTGTACATCAAGATATTTTATCCTACTAGAATCCTGCTGTTGCCTTAGCTGGTCTGCTCGTGCACTTTCACTTCGCATGAGCAGATCCATTTCCTCTGGCAAATGCGTCACTATAATAGCGATCCACCAAGGTGCAAGCACAGCTGGCATTTAAAGGGAATGGGAGATGACACTGATTGGTTTATTGCATGCTACGCCCAAAACACACCCATGAATAATTAAGAGACTAAGTACAACCCTTTTGAACCATGCACCTGGTGCTGCGACCATTTTTTGTTTCCCGCCGTTAAAGTACAAAATGTGGATTTGTAGGCTGCACGCCCTAAATGCACTTGCACCATGCGCTTTGGACTGTGCGCTTGGATCGTTGAAATGAGGCCCTGACTGTGATGGCTGACTCAGAAAGGGATGCATTACCAACCATTGCCATCAAACGTTTGGGCACCCGCTTGTATATACCGTTTGTTGTTCAAATGAACTGTAGCACAAATTATGGACTTGCCTGTATCATACTATTGTATTGTGGACTAATTCAGATAGGAAAATTATGCAAATAAAATGAGGCTTTTATTAAATAAGAGTAGGTGACCACCTTAAACAAATGTCTTGCTGACTGTATTTTTCCACTTTGCTTTCAATGTTCTACCGAAAAGTCCTGAACACATGGAACATTATTGATCTCATTTATTCCGTTTGTAGAGATGGTGTGGGCAAGTCGGTTTTCAACATAAATAAACCCTGACTCTTTATACCTCATCTCATCACTACAAAGCGCTAGCATTCGTATACTGGTACGCTATTCTCAGAAAGGTCTATCTATAAAGCTGCTGCATTTCATTTCCTTAGTGGTTTCTGTTGTTCACTACGGAAGTTTGGGGGGGCGGGGGGGGTGGGTTCGCTCTCTGCTTACCAAAAAGGATCTAATAATATGTGTATACCTGTCTATATATTTATGTGTTGTGTTGTATCTCCTGTTGTTTACAGATACCATGACTGCTCTCTCTGGAGACCAGAGGAGGTGGCCAGTGCTGAGGTTTACCCCCCACCGAACAAACAATTGACACGACAAGTGGACCCTCCACTCATCTTGACTTCACCCCAACCCTGTCCTGTCCCGCTATAAATGGAGTCCCAAGGCTTACTGCCCCTTGTTGTTGCGTTCCTGGCCTTATTGAGTCCATGTTTGACCAGACTGACTCCCAGAATCTCCTTCCCTATTGGTGAGTAAAAGGCCGTGCCGTTGCTTTTGGTTGCGGATGTGAATTTTTACCTGATGCTTTCTGCTCATAGGACACCAGAGAGTCCACAGCAAGACTGTTTGTCTCATAGCCTCTGTGTCACCACTATTTGTTTATGCAATTTATTTTAAAATGCTAAAGTAAAATCACTGTTTCATTAATTTGTGACCTTTTAATTTCTTTTGGCATTGTAATTCTTCTCCAGCCCAAGTGAAACAGATGATCTTGGGTTTACTGTTATGTTGTTTGCACACTTACTGTATGCATTCACTGGTAGACAATAGACATTCAAAAAGAAGAAGCTAAGCTAAGCTAAGTGTTTTCTGCAGTCAAAAATTAGGTCTGCTGAAATAAAATAAAACGGTGCTGCCTATGCCAAGTCAGCCTATACAACTTTAAATATTTCCTTTTGTTATACTGGGTTAGGGTTTAAAAACCTCAAGAGGTTCTGTAAGGTTGATGTTCAAGCATAATTTCCTGTCTTCTCAGCCCGTGCTTTGTAGATAATCACGCAGTCATGTCTGTTGCCATCCATCTTTTTGAAATGTTTCTTGCGGTGGTAATGTTAAGCTTAACAGATGCTTTTTAAACTTGCCACAGAGCACTTCCTTGACCAATGTCAGGAAGCCTTGGAGGGTTTGAGCAACGTTTGACTAATGGTCTGCCTGTTATCATTAATGAGGTCAGCATGGATGACAAGACAAGGATGGCTTTGTTTCTGGTTGTGATGTCTCAGAGCTCATTCATTATAGTCGCTAGGGACCTGGATGGAACAAATGCTACCAAGGATCAGGCTCAGCGCCCCCAACATACTGACCCTGTATGCAACCCCAGTCACAATTTCTGTAGTCATCATTGCCCAGATAAATTTGGCTCATATATAACATTAAATGGTGTCCCTGTGTGATATAACCTATGTTATCTCACCTATTCACACATCTATTTACAGTAGTATCAATATGCTGCACTTTGAGAGCAAAATTAAGAGGATAGATCTATTAATAATTTTGTGCTCTTGTAACTGTTATTAAGCAATATGTGTTTTAATATGAATATTGTTAATGAAGGCTTGTCAAAGAATACGCCCAACATGGCAAACCTGAAATCTGATTGGTAAAAGAACCAAAGAAAAACGTGTAGCCAACGTAGTCCTCATTTGCTTCAACAGCAGAAGAGAATCGCTAGAAATTCTGAAGACCCCGCCCCAGGTAGGTTTCTCGCCCGGAGACGGCACAGGTGGAAAATATGATTGGATAAAAGCTCTAATTTATGAGCTGTACTATAATGAAATGACATAGATGGGAACGACTGTGGTACACAACGACTGTCCACACAGTAGGGTCCAGGTTATCCGTGTGTCTGCACGGCTTTATTGACAGAGTTTCCACTCCGGGTCTTAAACACTGCCCGGGTATGCATAAAATAGTTACAGGTTGTCCTGCACAGCCTGTCTGGCCTGGTTTCTCAGAGAGCCTCCGTGAGGTTGCTCTCAGTCTCTGGGCTCTATCCCGAGCCTCCTCCCCAGCTGTGCTCACTTACTGTTTAAAAGAGGGACAGGTGATTACTGACTGCCCACACCTATCCCTCTGTCCCGTGAACCACGGCCCCACACGTTCCCTCTCACACGCATCGGAGCCAAACCATGCCCACACTCCCACAACAACCTTTTGTAAAATTAAATTAAAAACTAAAAATCAGTAAATAGGAAAATAAAATAAAAAAGGAAAATATTCGGTTCTCCTGTGGCAAGTCCCAAAGTGTATCAATATGCTCCCATGACCAAAGCTGTCATGCGTTTTGTTTTCATGGTCATGTTTCATCCAAAAATACTTTTGTACATAATACATTGGCTTGCTTCTTCTCCATTTGATTAAAACCCAGATTTGGCAGTCACTGAAATTTCCAGTTTGCTCATGTTCACTCATGTTTTCTGTATTTCAATTTCGATTGCTGTAAATGGGAATGCCCACTTCCAAAATAAATGTACTTAAAGGTTTCACATTCAAATGATTGAGGGGGTTGTGTAAGTCACTCAAACAGTTTACCTTACTGTAACTAGGTGAAGAGTTAAATTAATCAGAATCAGCTGGTTTAGTGGCGTTCTTTAATTGTATAAATCTGGTCGTTACTCTGTTCAGTTGTATAAATCACTGTGTAAGACCGGTATTTGTGGCCTAATGGCTTAATATTTGTTCATCAACAGGGTCTCCTGGGAGATCTCTGGTCCAGTTCACCAGCCCCAATGTGACCAACATGACGACGCTGTTGCTAAGTGATGATGGTGATACGCTGTTTGTCGGTGCACGCGACGCCGTGTTGTCCTTGGACGTTAGCCAACAGGAGCCCATTCTGATGAGACGCATGGTGAGCGTTGTTGCTGCTGACATCTCTGATGCAGATTTCAAATGCTTTCTTTGTGCAGTTATGGAACTAAATCCCATTGCTGTGCCATGATTTGATCCGATGTTAATATTGAGATTTCTCGTGATAGGATTTCAATATTGATGCGTTGCTATATACATGTTTATACATAATGAGAACTGTTACAAACTTTTCTGTGTGGTGCTGGGAGACAACAATGTGCATTACTGAAACATTTCGGTTCCTCTTTATTGCAAGTGTCAACACAATGCATATACGGTGTACTTCTTAGTAAAGTCGGATGTATTTTCTATTGCTTTGAATTGAAAATAAACGTCTCTAAGAAAGGGACAAATGGGGCTCTGGTTATGCTATCATTGTTCCGTATGTGTTCCCGTGATGGTGAGCCTTATTTCTGACCTCTTGCTGCTTTTTCTCCTCTCAGCTGGACTGGCCCCCTTCCAAAAACGATGTAGACCAGTGTGCCATGAAAGGACAGAAGATGGCAAGTATTTATCAAACTAGCTACTTTGTCAGTCATTGTGCCTCAATTTTAAAAACCAATTTATCTCCTATTAGCAAATAGGAATTGGCAATAAAATAAAAATGCAGTCATGTAGCGGACGCTATTGTTGGGTATAATTATTTTTTTTTAAATGACTTGGAATTTTAAAATTGGACTCAGTGGTAATTTCTACACTTAAATGCACATGCCAGTCGTCGTTATCATCAAGGGCTTTATCCTGTCCAATTCATGTGTAGTTCACCTCAGTAACTCAAAAGATAAATTTGTATTGAGCAACAGCATGCACCACTGCAAAACCATTTCCTTTTTAGAATTGTGTGGCTTTCTAGACGATGTAAATGACATTAAGCAGACATTTGTGTGCACTGCTGCCAACAGCAAACTTGGTTCACACCTGCTGTTATATTTACACACACACTCTTGTATCACTGTCTTAACTTGGGCTAGATCATATCGCAAAGATCAACACCGAAAATTACATCACTTCTCACCACAAGACTTGTACGATGAAGGTCAATCCTATTTAACAATTAAGCAATGATCCTTTCTAAAGGTATACAGTGTTGTAGCAGAGCAGGCTGGTCCATAGAGGCAGAGGAGGTTGCTCCTCTTCTATTTTTGAGAGGCAAGAGAGAGATCAAAATATAAAAGATTAATTGGTTTTATAAAATAATTTTTCTCTCTCCTTTGGGGAAAAAAAATCCATTATTGAAATTCTGATGCTACAACAACAGAATACAACATTGACCTTGCGTTGGTCCAATGAAAATTTCCAAATTTCATCTTCAATTCTCTACCACTGTATTGTATGCAAAACTGACTGGGGGTAAAATGTTGGATTCAATTTCATACAGTAGCATATTGGAAAATAAATTATAACATTCGATTTGCAAGCTACTTTTAAAAACGCATCATTAAAAAATGTAAGACTGTTTCACATCTTTCTTAATCATTGACTATATTTTAACTGGCTGCTATACATATTCAATTCAAGTGGACCCCAAGAAGAGGCTACCAGTAGTTCCCAGAATGTATATTATACACCTATGTGTGTTGGGCTGTCGAACCACTGCTGATTATCTGTCGCTTCTTCCCATTTCTTCTAGACGGACTGTTCCAACTTCATTCGTGTGCTTCAGTTCCTCAACTCGACACACATGTATGCCTGTGGAACATTTGCCTTCCGTCCGCACTGCGCCCACATTGTAAGCTGGCTGGGTTTTACATTACAAACATTTAGTTTGGATGGCATTGGCCTCCTTGTTATACTCATTGAATGAAAGAAATGTAAAGCTTTGTTTACTTTACTGTTTTTATTTTTATATGCATACAGTACATGCATAATACCGTATATTGTTTCATATACCTGCATACATGCATTCATACACATAGGTTTACAATATCATAAAATGTACAGTATACTATTTTAGAGAGATTTTACTCTGAACTAAAACTATTGGTTTCTCCAAAAGGAGTTGCACAGCAAGACCTAATGGCTTCTCTGGCCTCTCTAGTACCCAGGGGACCTGGAAGACAGCCTGCCTTTTTATTGTAAAGATTTACACTGGTGTTGGGGTCATGCTAATCGAGCCCAGTTTGACATTCTTTCTGAAATATTTGATTTATAGCTAATGTTTTCCTACATTAAACCCATTCGCTAAAATGGAGACTGATACATTTGTAGAATTGTATGTAACATCGTGTTCATGTTGCATGTTAAAAGCTCACTTCTCTATTGACAGGGAACTGATCACTGACATTGATCAGGCTGTTTGCATGTGAAGCTAAGAGGAAGTAAAACATATTTTTCAATGAAATAGCCAAACAGTGATGCCAGCTTCTTGCACAACATCCTGAACTTCATCCCACGACAACCACAGCTTTTATACGCACAACACCGCTTGTCTCCTATCGTTTATGTTTCCTTTCACTAATTCAGAGTGCGGAGACCTTGGCGGTGACAAACCCCGATGGCAAGCCAGAAGAAGGCAAAGGTCGCTGCCCATACGACCCCTACCAGCGCAACACTGCCATCACTGTTGGTAAAGGCCCTGTGATTACATATAGGCTAGCCCTTGGGGGGTGGGCAATAAGGGTGTACGTAATGTCGGTAGCCTGAAGGATTCTGCTGGGGTTGACTCAAGCTCAGTTGCCGAAGCTAGAATTAGATAGGTGATTCACATCTGTCATTATAAAGAAGGATGTGAATCACCTTCCTCATTCTAGCTTTGGTAAGTGTGTCTTTCTGTGCAATAGGTTGTAAACTAGAATACTCTGATGACAGTTTGCCATTCACACCATTACTCTCTTCTGTAATACCACATGGCCTTATTCTGACCACATTATCTAGTGTGCAAGAGGTGTGACTCAAGGCACTTTGTATTTTAATATCCTCTTTACAGCAAGTAACTGTAATGACTAAAATTTTTCACAACACTGGTTGTTTTCAGATGGAGAGCTGTATACGGGAACGGTTGCAGACTACCGGGGGAACCGCCCAGTGATTTCCCGCCACCTGAGCGAGGGCAGTCATGTTGACCTGAAGCTGGACGATACGTTAGGGTGGCTAGAGGGTGAGGGAGGGTGTCACTGATGCACAAAAAAAGCACGGTTACACAAAAATGTATTCTTTTTTTTTTTATTGTCACAACATTTGGCACACTTTCATATATTTTTTTCTGTTGGTCTTTAGATCCAACATTCATTGGGTCCAGTTCCATCCCCAGTGAGGAGAAAGTCTATTTCTTCTTCAGTGAAGTGGGCAAAGAGTATGACTTCATTGACAAACTGACTGTGTCTCGCGTTGCTCAGATCTGCACGGTACAACTATCCAACTTTCATTTAGTGGTAGTAGTTACAATTGCTTGTTCACATCTTCATATCATATTCATATAGATGGCAATTACAAATGCTCTGATCAGTTGGCTTGTACAGGGAATACGTCTAGTAAAAATCCAAAGTCTGCATCCACCACGTGAGGATCTTCACTACACCATTCTGATTTACTTGCTGAGCATTGGGTGCATGATAACAAAACGGCAGGCCCTTAAGCAAATGCTCAAATCGAGAGCTGAGGGGGAAGTGAGCAGTTTTGATTTCGGCATCGCTTTCAAAACCACCATCTATGCCAACTCTGGCCTTTTCCAGAGTGCCTTTTTTTTTTAAAGTACACTGTTGTGGATTTTGTGCTATATGTAGTCGCTAGCTTTCGTTTTCTTGGTTGCATAACATTGCATCACTTAAAAAAAACTCACCATCAAGCCCTGAAAAACATTGAAATATTGTGGAAAGCGCAATAATTGTCTGTTTGCGGCTGGCATGACCCAAAGCTAATGCTGTGAGTAACTCTTCCAGCACTAAAGAAGTGAAGCATTACTAATGTCGCCTGGTCGTTCCATGCTTCAGAGTGACATTGGTGGCCAGAGGACCCTGCAGCGGCGATGGACCACATTCGCCAAAGCTCAGTTACTGTGTCAGGCCGACAACGAGCTGCCCTACAACGTCATCCAGGATATAGTCACCCTCTCACCGCCTGACGGAGCCCCTGTGGATGACACACTCTTTTACGGCATCTTCACCTCTCAGTGGTCCGTTAACTAATTTGAAATTATTAGTTTCTTTTGTTTAAAAAAATATTTTGATTATTATGGATTAAGTTCAGTTGAAATTTGAAACTTGAGTGTAACTTTTTAGTCAAGGGTCCCTGCCTAATAAATGTAACGTCAAAGCATATTGTGTGCGTTTGATTTCAGAGCGGTCTGTAACATTCCTATTTATTTCTTTTTCTTTTCAGGTCAGTCAATTCTGGGCGCTCAGCGGTGTGTGCATTCCGCCTCGGCGACATCAAGGCGGTTTTCTCTGGGAACTACAAAGTTCTGAACCGGGACACATCACACTGGAGCAAACGGGTTCAAGAAAAGATTGCAAATCCAGGAGAGGTAAAAAAAAAAACGGTCCACGGCCTAATTGATAGGAGTGCAGAGTTATCTAAAATAACAAGGCTTGCTTTCATTTCGGCTCTTTTGAAAGGGAAGACAAATTGTCTGAACAAAACAAGAAGAAGGCATGGCACTACCCTTTTTTTTTCTTTTTTCCCCTTTTTTTTTTTTATGTGTTGCAACAAAGCATAGGTGAAGTGAAACTAGTCTAGTTCATCTTTCCTTACATTATTAATTTTTTTTAAGTTAACATTTCCTTTTTTGGCAACATCCTTATAGAGCACTATAGAAACTGATGCCTGGCTCACGTGCTACTTTTTAATAAATTAAAACCAACAGGAACTGATGTGTTTTGCCTCTACTGACCAATTAGGCCGGTCTCCACGGGTAGCATCAAACTCGCTCTGCATCTAGTATGCATACAATGTAGTATGTACTGAAGAATGTGGATTTTTTAAAATGTATTTCTCCTCTCCCTTCAGTGTGGCCTGCACAACGCCTCAGACAACACCCTGCGCTTTGTCAAGGAGAACTTCCTGGCCGATGACAGTGTCAGACCTGGTGGGGGGCGGAGCCTGACCATGGTGTCACCTGACCAGACGTACAGCCAGCTGACCGTCCAGCGCGTTCGCGCTGCAAACAACAAGGACTACACAGTCCTCTTCCTGCTTGCAGGTAGGGTAGTGTTGTGGAGGATTGAAAAGATTTGTGTCCCAAAACCCTGGGAACCAGTTATTTTATTTATTTATGTATTTATCTGGTGAATCCAAAGGCTGTAATCCACCAAGCCGAGGGTGACTTTAACAACAGCAACTCCGTTTTGTCTGCTTAGTGGATTCTATCATTGGAAGAGTTTGGCATTGATCTTTTGTAGCCATGTTGGAACCGCCCGCTGTCAACAGCCAGCAAGACGGGCCTGGTGCATTGTGGCGTTTTCCCATAATCATGCAGAAGTGAGCTAATGGGATTCCCACTGAATCGCACGCCAACCATTATAAAACAAATAAATGGCTACAGTTGCCTAGAGAGGAGTTCGGTTCATTTACAGCAAAATGGAGGACACCACAAATACTGGACAGTTGACACAAACTAAACGATTACAAACTAAAGCGGTACATAGACTTCCTTTTTTCCCCATCTGTGTTCAAGCTCCTACAAACTGCAGAGCATTGTTCATAATGTTAATGCAAACACAACAGCCAAGCCATTGACATTCACATTTAGGTTCCCGCTATTCAGTTGCTTCGAGAAAACACCCCCAGGGTGTGCCAGCCTATTTGGAAACATCTGTGTTATGGCCCCCGCTACTCATGACTATGGCCACAAGGCCTACCTCTGCAAAAATCTACTTGGCACGACCGTTGCTGATTGCGCACATAAAAGTGCAAAATAAAATGTTTTGGTTCTTCAATTCCTACCCACAAACATATCTGTCTAAGCACAATGTTTTGTTTTGAGTTCCTTGACACAAACAGTATCTTGTATTTGTCAGTTTACTAACATTAGTTCTTTTGGGTTCAGAATCCGGCTACCTCCAGAAAGTGGTCCTGCTGGAGAAGTTAGCCCACATCATTGAGGAGGTTCAAGTCTTCACTGAATCTCAGCCTGTGAAAAGCCTTGTGCTGTCTGTTCCCAAGGTACGCACCAGATCAGCGCTGCTAGTCAGAGAAATGTTTAGCACTGTCTATCTGTCTACGGTTCAACTGGGAAAATGCCATAAGGCTCGATGCTGAAATTGTCATTTCACAGTCTCGTATACATAGTCTCGTATACATACAGTCTTGTATAAACACATGTAGGTTATCCCCTGAGCCTGGGGTGAGTTGTTCCTGGGGGAGAGAAAAAAAAAAATGGACGTAACCAAATGTATTTTCTTAATCATGATCTCCCACTCAACAGGGCGTTGTGTTTGTTGGCACAGCGGATGGCGTAGTGAAGGTCCCAACCGCCAACTGTTCGTTTTACTCGAGCTGTGCTCAGTGTGTTCTTGCCCAAGACCCTTTTTGTGGCTGGAATCCTGTCAACAGAGAATGTGTGGATGCCACTAAGGCACAGACAAACCTGTGAGTATTCCCTTTAGTACATACAATACTGTATGTACTCTATTGTAAGAGCATAGAGCTGGTACTACAACATGGCACCTAAACTTAAATAACACCTTTTTTGAAGGAATCTAATTTTTCACTACCCTTGCTATGGCTTTCCCCTTCCCAGACGCCAGGATGTAGACGGAGGTAATGTTGAGGAGATGTGCCACAGCGCTACCTTAACCCCCAGGGCCAAATTCGGATCGAACAACCTGCCCAATGGTAAATGTTGTCCAGTATCAATTATTAAATATAGCTGCAAGCAGCAATGTAGGGGCCAAGCAGCCCAGAGCAGGACATGGCCCAAATCTTTACTGGGTG